>JAOTOM010002569.1:107500-108553 GCA_034440615.1 Ashinkailepas kermadecensis | reverse complement strand
GGCAGTTTGTGGGCAAACAGAAAGCCTGAAGCTTGTGGGAAAGCAGAAAGCCTGCAGCCTGTAAGTATGCAGAGCCTGCAGCTTGTGAGCAAGCGGAAAGTCTGAAGCTTGTGAGCATACAGAAAGCCTGCAGTATGTCAGCAGCAAGAAAGCATGCAGCTTGCTGGCATGCAACAAGCTTTAAACTTGTGAGCAAATGGAAATCCTTTGGCTTGGAAGCAAGCAGAAAGCCTGCAGCTTGTGAGCATGCAGAAAGTCTGCAGCATGTGAGCATGTGGAAAGCCTGCATCTTGTGAACATGCAGAAAGCCTGCAGATTGTGAGCATACAGAAAGGCAGCAGCTTGCGAGCATGCCAGAAGCCTGTAGCATATGAGCATGCAGAAACCTTGCATCTTTGTGAGCATGCAGCAAGCCTGCAGATTGTGAGCATGTGGAAATCCTGTGGCCTGTGAGCAATCAGAAAATGTGCAATTGTAGGCATGTAGAAGTATGCAGCATGTGAGCATGTGGAAAGCCTGCAGTTTGTGAGCATGTGGAAAGCCTGCAATTTGTGAGCATGCAGAAAGACTGCAATTTGTGAGCATCTGGAAAGCCTGCAGTTTGTGAGCATGTGGAAAGCCTGCAGTTTGTGAGCATGTGGAAAGCCTGCGGTTTGTGAGCATGTGGGAAGACTGCAGTTTGTGAGCAATCAGAAAGCCTGCAATTGTGAGCATGCAGAAGTCTGCAGCATGTGAGCATGTTGAAAGCCTGCGGTTCGTGAACATGCGGAAAGCCTGCAGTTTGTGAGCATGCAGAGTCTGCAGCTTGTGAGCATGCAGAAAGCCTGTGGCTTGTGAGCAAGTGGAATGGAAAACTCAAAACTCAGAAGGCTGCCATTCAAAAATGAAATGTGTTCTTCAAAAATTAAAAGCTTTACACTTTAAAAGTAAAAAGGTATGTAGCTTCTCGTGACCAGGCCTGAGCTTTGTAAAAATAAATAGGCCTATATGATTTCACAATAAATTAACACCTATTAAGCCTTTCTCTCATACTATGCTGATTTCAGGTAATAT
>JAOTOM010002569.1:0-102500 GCA_034440615.1 Ashinkailepas kermadecensis | reverse complement strand
AATAACAGCACGACTCACGAAATCATTCCTATGCAAACCCAATAGAACCTCTTTTTTTCCAAACATAAAGTCACCAACTCCAGCTAATGATCTCAACCATTTATCTACGTCTTTCCATAATATCTTAACGTGTTCACAATCCCACAGTTTGTGTATTAATGAGTCCCTTTCCCGTTGGCATCTTCCACATAGGTCGGAATCCAAAACTTTTATGCGGTACAAAAGTACATTGGTCGCAAGTATATTAGCTATAATTTTACACTGCAACATTTGACATTGAACCGAAAGTGTATTCTGGTAGATAGCTGTATATACATCATTCCAATCAATACTACCTAGCTCCCTTTCCCAAAAACATTCCCAAATGTTAGGACTACCTTGGTATTTACCTTCAAGAAGTTGTATGTAAAATACCCTAGCACCACGACCCGCTTCAAGTATGCTGGAGACAAACAGATGTACAATCGGTTCGCAAAGCTTCACCTTGTTTCTATTACATCTCCACTCCCTTGGCAGACTTCGAATTAAGCCAATACAGTTCAACATGTTCACCCTAATTCCTAATCGATGTTCTGTCTGAGCAAGTGAGCAAGCAAAAAAGTAGCTTGATTGATATTAATCACCAAACTAGTGCAGGCCCGATATTTTATGTCGAAAAAGTCACTAAATATGAATACACAGGCAAACTTGCAAATGTTGCTGGTAATGAACAAATTTGCATTGAAAATGCGAATTTGTAAAATGCGAATAAACAACTGCCCTAAAATGCTGTTAAAATATTCCACATAATGTTTGATGTTGAAACTATCATCAACATGGATAGCAGTCTCAAAGCGATATTACCAGCAGTAATGATACATTATTAGGTTTTTGAGCCATGTACTCCAGCTGCCGGCACATCAAAGTGGAATACCCGTGTTTTGTTCCAAGCTTTGTTATTGCTCCCTGCGTGCAAGTGGAACCTCAGCTGATGAATTGGGTTACTTGCCAGGAACTTCACATATCCAGCCACGCCTTCTCTGGAAACATTTCCCGCATCTTCGTGGCGAACACAAGCACCACCATCGGCAGCAAAACCTTCGTCAACGTCCACGACAAGATAGCGTCGATCGCGTTCCGCAACGTCCGGATCGGCGCCATCGAGGGCAGGGCGTTCCTCGGCAGCCACCTGAGCAGCCTGACGCTGGAGCGCTGTCGGATCGGCGAGGTGCGGACGGACGCGCTGCGGCCCGGCCGGCTGCACCGGCTGCGCGTGGTCGACAGCAGCGTGGACGTGCTGCACACGGCGGCGCTGGTCGGCCGGCTCGACCAGCTCCAGCTCACCGGCAGCCGGGTGGGCCGGGTGCGGCGCGGCGCGTTCGACATCACGTGCGGCCGGCTGGTCAACATCAGCGGCAACACGTTCGCGCGCGTGGACGCCGGCGGCTTCGGCGCCGTCACGCCGGCCGGCGGCGCGGCGGCGCGCTGCCGGCTCGAGTTCGGCGACAACGCGCTCGGCCGGCTGGAGGCCGGCTCGCTGCACTTCAGCGGCCGGTTCGGCCGCCGGCTGGCGCTCAGCGGCCTGACCACCGCGCTGCCGTGCAGCTGCGACCTGCTGGCTCGCCTGCGCCGGCTGGCCGGCCGGCAGCCGCTGTCGTCCGACCAGCGCGCCGACCAGCCGCCGCCGCAGTGGCTGGACGACGCGCTGGTGGCCAGCGTCTCGTGCCGCGCCGGCGGCGGCCGGTCGGTGCCGGCGGGCCGCTTCCTGCGCGACTCGTGTCGCGCCGCGCCCAACTGGGGCCCGCGCCGGTGGGCGGTGGTCGCCGCGGCCGCCAGCCTGCCGCCGCTGTGCCTCGTCGCCGGGCTGGTGTGCTGGCGGCTGGGCCGGCACCGCCGCCGCCGCCGCCGCCATCGCCGCGCCGACGCCGGCGGGCCGTGGCGCATCGCTCACGACGACCGCACGCGCCGGGGCGACGCGGGTGCGGCGAACGGCCGGTGCGCCGCCGACGCGAGCGACGTCCCGCCGCAGCCGCGCCGGCAGCTCGTCGTCGCCATCACCGACGTGAAGACGTACACGGAAACGGAGGTGCACGTGGTGCTCGAGTCGCTCGAGTATATCGAGCCGTCGGGCGTGCCGGCCGAGCTGACGCCGGAGCCGGCCGTCGGCTCGTCCCGGAGTCGGGACTGGGACCATCCCGGTGGCAGGGCGCGTGATTGGGCTGCGCCTTCCAGTTGTCGCCTGTCCTGTCCGTTGTAGTGTGCATGAGGAGCTGATGTCTGTCCATGTTGTGGTCGACCGCTGGAATTGGTTGTGTGTGCTAAGAAATCCACGGCACGGTCTCAGATGCAGGCGATCACCGAAATGTCATGCCATCGTTCACGTCCGGAGGTCACGAATCGCAACAAGCGCTCGGATCCTGATCCTACATTGCTTTGAAGAAAAACACATCTGATTTAACGCTGAAGCCTGATTTCCGTCAGTGATCGTAAGTTGTTGTAGTTGTACGATGTGTTAAAGTGCGCTCTAGTTGTTTGGTGAACCAAGTTCAACGAAATACATGAAACTCAAGACCATGAATAAATACTGGCACCACTACCATGTCCGCAAGCAAGGGCAATCTGAACGTACAAAGGGAACACTGAATGCGCAACAGACCGCGCAAGCCAACAAATATTCACATTGAACTTTGGGATATTTCTGATCGCAACGGAACCAAGAAAGCTGCTATATCGGATTGTTCAGATTTGTATGGCATAATTATAACCATTTTTAGCATTTTAGGACAATTAGAGATTTCAAGTCAAACCCTGCACCCTTTTCTATATAGCTAAGTTAACTGGAAATATCATTTCTAGGTATGATATACCGATCCCCCAAAATGGAACTTCAAATTTTGAAAAGTTTGAAAGAATCAAACTTAGAAAACTTCGAACTTCGAATTGTATCAATTGCATTCCGTTGCGCCGTTCTTTTGGATTCAAATGCACATCTAGTTTTAGAAATTGCCCACAAAGATTAACCCCAGGGCAGATGGGTGTCGTTTGTTAACTTTTGGGACGGATCAAGCCACCCTAACTTTCTTTTGGGCCACCCCAAAAAGGATTTGGGACATGCCAATGGTTTTGAAGAAGAAAATAAGAATCATTAGAGCAACAGTGCATATTGCAAGCATGTCTAGATATGATAAACAGTCATTATTTTCCTACTTACGTGTCCCCTGTACATGCATCCGGATCCTCTTCATTATTAACCCTTTTACTGCTGTTATTTGTTATCAGTACTGGGATGGTACCTCAGCTAACATTACCACGGCAATTGTCAACGGCAGTTATACCAAATCCAAAAACTAATTGTTCAGCTGTGTCTAACAGCCAGACACGAAAGGCTAAAACATCTGATCATACTATTAAACTGTGCACGCAATTAACGGAACGATGTGGACGATCATGCTTGCTTGCGCAAACACGGTGGCGCAGCCAAGGGGGCGAAGGGGACAGCCCCCTCCCTGGAGGGTCGGAGGGTGACCTCCAGACGACCGCCTTGAGGAATCCGCAAGGGTCCCTCAAGGCGTCGATGCAGTGGGTCCGCAAGGGCCCCAGGCCGACGTGAAGGGCCCCTGGACGGACAAAGGAGCCACAAGCTGACGGAAAGGATGCCGGACCGATGAAGAAGGTCCAGTGTGAACGGAGTGTGTCCTTGGGAGATCTTGAGGACCATTGGCTGGGGTAATGTGACGGGATTTGTAGGTGGGTCTGCTGTCGGCGGGGTGTGTGATGCATGGGGGGGGGGGGGGGGGCTGTGGTTGAGGTTCTCTCGGGTTGTGTAAATGAAAGCCAAGACCAAACTGCGCTTAATCTCTCCTTTTACTTTTAGGCGCCAGCGTGTTGGTGTTGTGTCTGGTCCCCCACCACCTCCATCACCAATTTCCCCAACCCCAGCTGGCTTGGTGTTGTATGAACTATCATCCCTTACATGTATCTATATGCTGTGCAAGGTCAAATTTTCGGGGACGCACTTTAGGAAAGTGACTGCCACTCGCTCAATTAGTATGCACTTAACGAACCCGAAAAGTTAGTGAATATTTATTTTCATCGGTTTGAATAACTTGTCCCCAGTTGAGGCTTTTTGGTGCGAATAGTATTATAATTTTGTGCAATGGTACCGCATAGAATAGGTGCCTGTGAAATATGTGCAATGGACATGCAAAGTTGGCATCAATCATCAGAATGGAGCCGGTGAGAAAGGCCACTGGCCACTAAGCCACTAGCCGCTCGCTTAAAAGCCACTGGCGTTGAATCTAAGAAAAAGACATATATAGACCTTGAAAAGTAAAATATTACGCTCCACGAACGGCTGGCAGGCACGGCTAACAAGATGCGCAGCAATAAATCGTGCGTGTTTCATAGCGTCATGATGATGCTAAAATTAAACAGCATCATATTCCATACATTCGTCAAGATATTCCTGGACTGGAATATAGGTCAGTGATATTCCCGAATTAAAAGCCACTTCTGCTGCGCGACGCCACCGAGACGCATTTCTTTTTCACCCAGCTTAAACCAAATATACTAGTTGCGTACGTTGGAGTACCTGTTGTCTCTAGACGTCTTACCCCGACGGGACCGCGAACGACCTTGAGCCAGTATGCCATCAAAGTGTCCGAATATCTTTCAGAAACAGCTCATTGGCTTGAAGCCGACACACAAACCGACGCGCCGGCCGCTCCTCGGTCAGCTCACACCGGCGGAAACGCCGCCCTCTTTGCCTGCGCTCACCGATGCAACGTCACACACAAGGAAACATTATTGCCATACCTGCTTGAAATGGACATCAGCTCATCGAGATGCTCAACAGCATGAACGTCGCCACCACTGTGTGCAGCGGGAATTTTATCCGCTATTATATTAGTATTATAATCTGCTGGGTAATCACACCCAGCAGATTTGTGTGCTGCTGGGTATGATTCTTGGACAAATGTACGTAAGCATAAATTTACGTATGATAAATGTACGTATGGCATATATACGTCAGAGCAAATGTACTTATGGCAAACATACGTAAGCAAATGCACGCAAGCGCAAAAGTATGCAGGAAATTTAAGTATAGCATATGTACGTAAGAGTAAATGTACGTATGCATAAATGTACGTAAGCACAAATGTACGTATGCGCAAATATATGTAGGGGTGGCGGCTCTGCCGTCGGTGGGGTGTGGGGGCGTATGGATTCGGTGGTTTGGCGGGTGTGGGGGCGTATGGATTCGGTGGTTTGGCGGGTGTGGCGGGTGATGGGTGTGTGAATGCAGCAGTGCTGGGTGTGTGAAACTTTAATGCTGGGTGCGTGAAAATAATTATGGGTGTGTGAAATGGAGGGCTAACCAAGCCTAACTGGAACTGATCTGATTGAACTATGGGGCTTTATTTTTAACTGAGACTGCACTTCAACACGGCTGAACATGGGCTGACTCTAGACTTATACTGGGCTAATTAAGACTGAGCTAAATCACGCCTTTGCTGATTATACCTGTGTCAGGGATGTGTTGTGCTGTGCTTCCCCGCCACTTCCACCACACATTCCCCAAACCCCAGCCGGCTTGATGTTGTTTGAGCTACCGTCCCTAACACGAATTTATATGTGTGCGAGGTCAAAGTTTTGGGAACACCATATATGTAAGTGAGTGCTTCTAGCCAAATTATAAAGATTACGTTGTATTTAGAAAATTAATGAGAATGCAATTTGCCCTTGGTTTCAATGACTTGTCCCGAGATGGGACTTTTGGATGCTAATAGTAGTATAATTTTGTGCAATGTTCCGCTCGAAATAGGTGCCTGTGATTGAGCCCCAAGCGGATTCCGCTGGTCCTTAAAGCTACCTAACACACATTCACTCTCTTCATTCACTTCACATTTGCTCGTCCCATTCATTCTCTCCTTATTAATTAATGAAATGCTTGGTCCCCAAATTTGGCTCCCCCCCCCCCCAGCGGTACACAAACACATATATCGACGGACCATTGCTCTATTTTTGATGGTAGGTTGGCCGAATATGTAAACCTTCCACTGCCATCATAGCTGGCCTCGCCATTATTGGCAGCGTTCCTCGCCTGGATGAAGTCCTAATGCTACGAGGGGGCTCATTGTACTGGCTCCGAGGGCTTATACAAGTGCTCTGGTGTCTTTGACTGGCATACCTAACCTTAAAATATCAGTCGATGCCGCACCGGGCCTTATTCGCTGTACACTTGCGACCAAGTGAAGGTGCTCACGGCGGGCACGGATCCCTACCACATTGGGCACGTCCCCTGGCCGTCTATATAACCTAGCCTGCCCTACCCTTTCAGCCTCGGGGCTTATGGCACGCCAAACCTGTCCGTACGTCCCCCCCGAAACACTATACAGCTCCGTGTCCAAACATATAGCGAACGGGGGGGGGACTCACGACCGTGCAGTATTTTGCATTACCCTATTGTTCGGCGCCAAACTCGACGGACGCAAGGTGGGGCTTCCCTTGACAGCCCATCCCACCTGCATACTGTGCCCGCCCCCATCTGCGCCCCTGAGTCACAGACGCCAGCGGGATTTCGCAGTCAAAGAATCAGAGCATGTGCTAATGCCCCCGAAGGGTACGTTCATCGCAACCCTTCATAGGAGGGTTACGTCCCGCAACCCTTCACCCGTTCAGTCCATAGGAGGACGGCTCGCAGGTCGACTGCCTCGCTTATATGTAGATTTACTTCATATGGCAAATTAATATCAGGCACATATCTAAACATCATGTGTGAAATCCTTGTGTCGGAAAGTACACACGGTACTATCTACACCTACTTGTCGGCTGTTGGTCACCCGGTCAAAGCGAAAAGCGCAGCGCGCACCCCTCAGCGCCCGCGGCACGGACGCCATTTCTGTTCTGGATGTAAATACTCTTCCCTCCGTCCACCTGATCGCCGAGGTATTTACTATGCTACCGTTCGGGGAGGGTCGTATCCTGTTGTCATCGAGTTGCGTTATTTCCCACGGAGGGTCACTGACTCGGCCATCGGCATCTGACCTCAATGCTATCTGGGTTATCACGAAAGTTACGCCACTGAACACACGGCTGGATGGCGCCCCTAGAGTTTTGGATTTCTGAATTAGCTTGCACCACGGCGGGTAGATAGGCTATAATATCACTTCTTTATCTCCGGTTAATGTGAGGGTCGAACGCTTTGGACGAGGAGGGAAAAAAACATGGATATTGCAAGGACAGTTTTCAACGTGCTTACTGTCAGACCGAACGATAATCATTTCCACGATCCATTCTGGCCCGGTGGCGGTGGCAAGGCGGATGTTGCACATACAGTTTTCAACGTACGGCATATTGGGCTGAGCGATGGTCATTTTCACGACCCACCCAGCCCAGGGTCACGAGAGGATGTGAGGATCCGATGTGTGCACAGTACCCCTGACCGTTATTTCAAGCTATGCCCCCTTTCTTTATCCCAAGTATTACCTTTCACTGCTAATCCTGCACGTCAAAGGCTGGGCAACTGCTCCGTGTCTCTTCTGATGCCACCACAGAATTTCTATGCATAATCTAATATATTTACATTTATATACACCGCATCACATTACACCCACACACTGCTTACACACACACTACTCGCCATCTCCCACCTCTCCATTCTTGCACGCGACATACTTCCTCCCCATTCATACCTACATACCCTGCCCTTCTATACAAGGCGTGCGACGTCGGCGCCACCGGCCGTGTCACACATACCGCACACATCACATGGTCTAATAGCCCCCCCCCAAGATGGGTCGCTCCTTTCAACAATGAATTAGGTTGAGGGGAAATAGCTGTGATAGAAAATAGGCCGGTTTGGAAGAAGGAAGAAGGCATGGCAGACCAATAGTTGCTCGGCCGGCCTCTTCGGTCGTCTCCACGCTGCCTGAGCTCCGTCTGTGAGTGAGAGACTGCCCGAGTGAGAGTGAGAGCGAGATCGAGTCCGGTCCCGGAGAGTGTGAGCATTTTCTCTCTGCTTTCTAGTTTTTCTTCGATGCCCATCGAAGAAAAACTGCCCTCCACTCTTTTGGCCACTCCCATGGCTCCGGATTGTATTCTTTCTCTTGATTGGTGGGAGTACATTTTTCTTCCCTTCAGGCCGTATATGTTGTGAAATCGCCTGGGGCCGTCAGGACGGTCTGTATGTCTGAAATTTCCCGGGCTGAAATTTCACGGATGGCCGGCCTTCCTCCTTATGTTGCTAGGGACCACCTTGCCATCAAAACATTCTTGTTGTTGACTGGTTGGGACGGGGCAGCGGGCGAGAACGAGGTGATTAACCCGGGTTCGGCGCTTAATTGCTCCAGAGTTTTCGCTCCCGCCATCAATCCGCACAGGTGCGCGCTAGTCGGGTCCAGTCGGGCGGATAAAAAAAAACACGCAGTGAGAAGGGACAGCTGGTGGCTGGGATCTGACCGGGCGTCTTGCGGCCTGGCCGGGTATGAAAATATTGAAAATTGCATGCCGAAAAAATGTAAGCTTTCTTACATATACGCATGTGCAGAAGTACGTAAGCGAAAAAACACGGAAGTGCAAATATGCGTATACTCAAGTGCACGTAAGCGCAAATGTACGTATAGCAATTGTACGTAGGCGCAAATGTACATATGCGCAAAGGTACGTCACCGCAAAGTTACGTAAGCGCAAAGTATGTATGAGCCAATGTACATCTGCCATACTTACCCTTATGCATACGCACATTTGCTTCCGTACATTTGCCTACGTGCACTTGGTTACCGATGTCAATGTACACAAGTGTAAACGTACGTAAATAGAAAAGTACGTAAGAGCAAATGTACTTCAATGGAAGTGAACGTAAACGGAAAAGCGGGTATCACAAATGTACGTAAGTGTAAAGGTACGTAAGCGAGAATATACACAGCGCAAAAGTGAGTGAAAACAGATGTACGTACATGCAAATTTACGTAATCCAAATGCAGGCAAGCGCAGTTGTACGCATGGCAGATGTATCCAACCAAATGCACGTATGGCAAATGTACGGAAGCAAATGTAGATATGCACAAAGGTAAGTAAGTACGGCAGATGTACATCAGCACAGATGCGCCTGAACACAAAAGTACACGTGCCAAATGTGCTCATGACAAATGTACGTTGGAGCAAATGTACCCATGGCGTATGTACCTAATCAACTGTACGCAAACGCAAATGTACGTGCATTGGCTCTTACGTGCATTTGCTCTTACATACATTTTCATTTACGTGCACTTGCCCTGATGTATATTTGCGCATGTGTACCTTTGTCTGGTTACTGCTGGGTATATACCCAGCAGCTTTCAGCGGCCGCAACCCCGGAATTATACACATATACCAGTGTCTTGAGAAATATAGAAAACCTTGAAAAGTTAGGAGTTGTAAAACAAACAGACACATACACACACCTATATTATACATATAGATATACACACACACATATATATATATATATATATATATATATATATATATATATATATATATATATATAAGTGCTGCATGAGTCTAAAGAAGACTCTATTTCATTTTCGACGTTTCGCTCATGGGGCATCTTCAAGAAGATCTTGGAAGATAAAGGACGCGGAGAGGAGCTTCAGCGAACTTCTCCGTCTCAAGACGCGTCTGAGGAATACTATGAAGCTTGAACAGGGTGGCCATGAAGGAATACCATGACGCTTCCACGTGCATCGTGAACGGACGAGATGGATGAGTCCCAGGGATGTGGCGGCGGATCTTGTGCCGCCGCACGACGTTCGACAAGTCATAAGGGCACAGACCAGCCGAGCCATGTCTTGCACAGCATATATCATCCAAACTGTTAGCTCCGTTTGTGACGTCTTGCGCCACGTTCGGCGATTCATTTTGCATTGATGCAACTCGTCATTAACCAGAAAACGAACAGCGTCTGGTGTTGTGGTCGATGGTCCGAATTTTCTGGAAGCTCAGAGTTGATTTTGTAATCATTGATTTGCATATGGCTTTATCCGCTGTGTCGAGCACTGATTGTGGTTTAATTAGAATGATACATGCTCTGTGTAGCCGGGTCCGAGCGAATGCTCACTTCGTGTTGCCGCCACGACATGCCTGCATGTTTATGTCCTAAGATATACATGGCAGAGTCGGTCTGCTGCATGGCATGCGCGTGACCTGGGCCGGGTCCGGCGGCGGCTCCAACCTACAGCCTGGGTGCCGGAGTGACGGTAGAGGTATGCAGCCGTCTGTCTGCGGTCTGTGGCGGTCTCCCGACCCGAAGTAGCGCGGTCCGGTGGGCGCTATTTCGCAAATGCTCGCACTTTCAAAGTGATCAGTGCGTTAGTATTGCGGATGTGAAAACTTTTTGCAAATGAAAGCATCGGCCCACTGACTCGTCTCCGACGTCGTGTCGTTTTGTCTTGGCATTTCAAACGTCGGCAGGAGAAAAGCCACATGGAGTTGAGGACCAATATTTGGCCATCGGTTTAGCTTTCTTCCTGGCAGATTTCAATTGTTTTAGAGAAAGCTTCCCACCAGCAGGAGTTTGGTCATAAGTCATAGTATCACAAGATACGTTTTTGTCCACTGGTGCGGTCTTCTTTATGGCCGATGGCGGTCGGCTTTGAATAACTTCGGTTAACGAAAAAAAAAACACATCTAAGGTACTCGTAGGTATAGCTTACTTCCCACCGTCCGTATATTTATCCAACTAACAATATACCATGGACTAGAGATGCAACACATCGAGAAATGTCCGAGCACAGTCCCAGCTCAGCCCAGCCATAGAGCGAAAAAGTGCACCACCCGGGCCCAGACCAGGCATACCTTAACCAAAGCAAACGAGCAGTCAGTTCCGCCAGTCCCAGTGCCGGGATCACGGGCTCAATTCTCGCAACTCTGTCATGCACGCATCAACAACAGATGTACTTCGACATAACCACGAAGCCAAGCTCCACATCCCCGGGGTGTTTATCCGATATCAGTCGATAATAGCGCATAGATCTCCATTCAAGCGGCGCAAGATGAAAGCAGACGATTTGTTTAGTAAAGTATTGATGTATTCAGAACGTGTGTTATAATATCAGGCATGACTAATCCATACTCTAATGAAATTGTTCATATCACAAGTGCCCAGGCTCACAAGTTCCCTGGCTCATAAGTGCTAAACCTGCCAGATGACTTCTAAAATTTCCGGGGGCAGGGTGAGCTTACAAGTATCCGAGCTCACAAGTTCTCTGGCTTATAAGTGCTAAACATATTATGAATTATATCGCTAAATGACAATGTAAACGGCTCACGGCACCACAGCTTACCCGTATGCCGAAAGATGGCAGGAGCATGTAGTGGCTGCATTGCTGCAAAAAGGCTGCCAAAAAGCAACATTTCAAGACGTACGAAAATAAAATGTATCACATGACGCATTATTTTGATGACATCATCCAGGTTCAAGAATGGAGGATTTCAGGGATCTAAACCTAACCTAACCTAACCTCGCCAGATCTATTGATTCTTCCATTTCTGACCACTGGTGACGTCATCAAACTATTGTGTCGTTTTACTTTTTACCTATATTTCGAACCATGTCACTCCATTCCTCTATTCTTGAGCTCTCATGACGTAAAAATATTGTCATTTGATCTGCAATTACGAGCTGGGCTATTTGTGAGCTCACCCTGCCTCGGGTATTTTAGAAGTGATCTGGCAAGTTTTAGCGCTGATGAAAACAAGTCTGGCTATTTCATCACTTACGAAACGGGCTATTTGTGAGCCGGGGAGCTTATGAATGCCTCCCTAATGAAACCATATCACCACTAGATTTCGTTGATAGCTGCTCTACTAAGAGACGCCCTACATTTTGCAACTGGCTGCGCTCGCATACGTGGCTGGCTTTTGCCTTTCTGGCATTCCCCGTCGTAAACCCTTTAGCATGGCTGGAGATCCCAGTTGGATCGGGGGGGAGGTCGTGACCCCCTGGGTTTGAGAACGTGAAATTGAGGGAGGTCAATGCGTCCACTTCAGTACTCGTAGTTAATGTTGTGATAGGACCCATCAGCGCCTTTTGAAGATTCGCGAGGTATATGGGGTTGTTTATAATGTTTATATACTTCATTTTATTTTCCTTGTAGTGTGATACATGCAAGTCCGCTAATAACATTAACAGCTCATTTATGCGCATAACTTCTTGCTTTCTTAATAAAAAATGATGCCATTTTTTCATTTTGGCTGCATTTGGCAGATACGAACTGGCGGCAGATCAGGCATTCTCCGTTCAAGCCTCAGGTTATTTATGGAGTCGAATCCGCTACAAATCGAATGGCTTGATATCAATAACATAAAATCGAATAAAATAGAGTTCCTGTCTGCTGACGAACATTGTGAGGAATACTGAGGATCCGTCTCAGAGCTGGAATGCCCCTGAATCCAAAAAAAGATCTCGATAACTGAGAAGGCCTCTAAAGCTTAACGAGAAAGTCGGCGAGAAGAACATATATCACATATATATATATATATATATATATATATATATATATATATATATGAATGTCGGCCCTTTCAAAACGAAGTGTTCGAAATCCGGGGAGGGTATCCATAAGGATGGGACCCAGATTGTTATTTCTTTCCGACACCATAGAAACTGACTATATGAAACGTAAATACAAGTGGGGAAAATGGATTAAATTTTTGGGAGAGGGGAAGTTTTAACAACATTCCTCACTGGCTATGCCCAACACTCAGCACCCCGCAAATTGCCCATTTTGGTATCACCGACGTCACGCCGGTCCAAGACGAAGGAAGCAGCTGGTACGGCTGGAGCGGCCGTGGCTGCTGAGGAAACGGGCCAGGCCACTGGGACGGCTGTGACCACTGGGATGGCCGTGGCCGCTGGGACGACGGTGGCCGCTTGCATGAGCGTGACCGCTGGGAAAGCCGTGGCCACTAGGACGGCCGTCAGTGTCACCGCCGCGCTGGGACGGCTGTAACCCATGAGGTGATTTGAACTGATCAAGAAGACGAAACTTTATCCCTCAGTTCTATAAAGTGTCCAGAAACCATGTAAAGCATAGGTTTCCACCAAGGTGGTCCGAGTTTTAACTAAATGCAACCACACTTAACCTATCTACACAAACCCCAGTCTCCCCGGGGCACTTATCAGAAGCTTAGGATTTTGCTTAAAAAGGTCTAAGATGTATGTTCATGTATTACTAAATATGCACTTTGCGTACATTCGGATCCTCATACCTATGAGGTTGTCAATCATGAATGAAAATGGAAAGCAACAGAAAACAACATTAGGATGACCATGATAGTATGGATGCAGAGCATTATATGAGTTGCTGCTGATGGAATAATCATGGATAATTTATGGTATTATTTGTTAACATTAATCATTGTTCATGGAATAATTGTGGTTATTACAGCCAAGTTCGCTTAGTTTGTTATATCATATCATCTTCAAAGTAAGAAGAAATGTGGAAGCAAACAAAATGGCAAATTTGGGCCAGCCCGACCCGACCCAGGCCTGTTAGTTTACGTAGGATGAGAGTGCAGCCCTACCCGTATCTAGACCCGGTCCTAAGTCCATAAGGCCTACTGGGACCAACGCGAACTCCAATGCAGACTGCTATCGTCACATCGTGACTGCAGTTCCAAGCAGTGCGCGGAGACGCGAGCCGCGTCAAGCTGGAACCATGCGACATAGTCAGTGGGACGTGACGGCCCGCGTGGGGCGACGTATGGCTCCAGCCGCCCCTCAAGAGCGCACCATGCACCCGCGTGGGGTGACGTGTGGCTCCAGCCGCCGCTCAAGAGCGCACCATGTACCCGCGTGGGGTGACGTATGACTCCAGCCGCCCCTCAAGAGCGCACCATGCACCCGCGTGGGGCGACGTATGGCTCCAGCCGCCCCTCAAGAGCGCACCATGCACCCGCGTGGGGTGACGTATGACTCCAGCCGCCCCTCAAGAGCGCACCATGCACCCGCGTGGGGTGACGTATGGCTCCAGCCGCCCCTCAAGAGCGCACCATGCACCCGCGTGGGGTACGTATGACACCCCTCAAGACGCACCATGCCGCGTGGGGTGACGTATGGCTCCAGCCGCCCCTCAAGAGCGCACCATGCACCCGCGTGGGGTGACGTATGGCTCCAGCCGCCCCTCAAGAGCGCACCATGCACCCGCGTGGGGTGACGTATGACTCCAGCCGCCCCTCAAGAGCGCACCATGCACCCGCGTGGGGTGACGTATGACTCCAGCCGCCCCTCAAGAGCGCACCATGCACCCGCGTGGGGTGACGTATGGCTCCAGCCGCCCCTCAAGAGCGCACCATGCACCCGCGTGGGGTGACGTATGGCTCCAGCCGCCCCTCAAGAGCGCACCATCACCCGCGTGGGGTGACGTATGACTCCACCGCCCCTCAAGAGCGCACCATGCACCCGCGTGGGGTGACGTATGGCTTCAGCCGCCCCTCAAGAGCGCACCATGCACCCGCGTGGGGTGACGTATGGCTCCAGCCGCCCCTCAAGAGCGCACCATGCACCCGCGAGGGGGTGGGAACGTCAGAAAGCTACAGCTCCACACAGGAGGTGGCTGACGTTCTTCAAAAGCAGAGGCATCGCCTCCTGCTCCACCCCTCCCCCTGTCCCGTTCCCAATGTTTGCGCACGTGGTGCGTCGTCCCTCCCGCCGGCGCCAGCCCCGCACCACTCCAAGCCCGGACGGCTGTCGCCGCGTGCGTCGCTCGTGTTTACCAATACCGCTCCGTCCGGCCGGACGAGGTCGTCTGCAGCGTTGGGCCTCGCCGCGTCCGTGACACGCCCTGCAACGTGTCCAGCGCCAGGTGGCGCTACTTCCGGCAGACTACTTCTGGCAGACTACTTCCGGCAGACTACTTCTGGCAGCTCTTCTGGCAGACTACTTCCGGCAGACTACTCCCGGCAGACTACTCCCGTGGCCTTGCGCAGAGTAGGCAGCAATCGCACTCCGCACGGCTTGGCTTCAGTCTTCGGCGCCGCTACCGTCGCGAGAGGCGGCGGAGAGAGGGCGGGTCAGTGCGACAGCGCCGCCACCGTCGCGAGAGGCGGCGGAGAGAGGGCGGGTCAGTGCGACAGCGCCGCTACCGTCGCGAGAGGCGGCGGAGAGAGGGCGGGTCAGTGCGACAGCGCCGCCACCGTCGCGAGAGGCGGCGGAGAGAGGGCGGGTCAGTGCGGCATGAGTGTGTCATCAGCTGCCAACAGACTGCTCGTCATTGAGGGCCACCTCACACGTCCGACGGCGGCGCCACAGGTCAGTGCGACGACGGTGCAGTGGTGAACGGGGCCGTAGGAGCGACAGGGTGAGTGACGAGACAGCCTTCAGGCGGCGCCATTACTCCGGAGGGACGCCGCGAACTGAAAAGGGCAGAGTTGCGCGTTCGGCTGAAAATTTCCAGTGGGAGGGGTTCACTCGAGCGTCCTGCAGAAGCTTTTCCTTTTCCAGCCGGAGTGGTGCCCCACTTCAGTCAGAGGTGGCGCCGTCGAAAGGTGTGGAGGACTAGTCGCCCTCCCACTAACTACGCCCATGGTGGTGACGCCAGTGCATGATCGACCTGGTGCCATTGTAGCATCATAGGCTCAATGGTTGTTAGCCGGGTGCAATGTGGTGGTATGGTTGCCGAGAGCGACTACCATTGAGCAAACGACTGCCAGTGTGAAGTAGTTATCTGGTGGCAGGAATGCCATTTATTTTGAAGCAGTGGAGAAGCAGAGCAAAGCATCTGTCCCGAGATGCTTGGTGACCCGTGATCGGTGCGGTTTCTTGCTTTTGCGTTCCTTTTCCGACATGCTAGCTAACTTGTGTCACCAGCCTCCTTTCCGTCTCCTTGCTGCGAGAGAACCAGAAGTATGTCAGAGCTCTTTCAAACTCAGAACCGCTTCCCTTGAAAAAAAAAATTATCTAACCGGGCAATTGTACACCGACGGTTCGGCCAGTGATCGGTGATTATTTGTTTCGCCTTGAAGCGTACACTTGTTATTTTGAGCACATCACTTTCCTTTGTTGTGATCTTCCATTATCCCAAAATACACCAGATCAAACAAGACATTTTGAGACGTCCACCACACGAGTCTTGTCTCTGCATTACATTGTTCGGGAGTCACTTGCCCCCCTCCCCCCCCCCGTTTAGGAAATCCTGGCTGCGCCACTGGTTACATGTAGAATCTCGGAACAGATGCGTTGCTCTGCTTCCCCACTGCGTCAAAATATATGGTATTCCCACCACCAGGTAACTACTTCTAGATCAAGTTTGTCTGGTGCGAATGACTCCTCAGACAAGATCAATTTGCAACTGCAGTCTGCAGTGCAGCGTTAATCCACCTCAATGCAGCCAACCACATGCTGGTACTTTTTTGCATTGGGTGGTTCATGACGCACTTTATGGAACACTGCTAATGACATCGCCCACGCTGCTTCGCTGGTGGGCCGCGGGATTGGGAAATGTCCTAGCGGGCGAGCGTTGAACCCGGGACCTTTGCATGCAAAGTTCAACGCTCTAAGCACTCGGCCATCCCCGCCCCCATGCTGGTATTTATAATGCTTAGTATACAATATGATGCCTTGTGCGTCTGCCCAAGCTGGAAGCAGGTAAATGTGCCGAAATAGATAGTATTATTTGTATTATTCGTATATAGATAGTTATGGATAGTAGATAGCATTCGTAGATAGTAGCATTCATATTATTTGCAGTCTTGTTATAGCCATCTCAGGTCAAATGATTAGCCAAGTACCTACGTTTTAAGAAGCTAAGTGCCTACTGTTCATGAACTTGCACATTTTACTATGAACTGAGAATATTGTGAATGTGTGCCTAGATTATGTTGCTATAAATATTACAATCCATCGGTACACCGACAACAATTACAATCCATCGGTACACCGACAACAATTTACTGAACTGCACACTATGTTCATAACATATTTATCACAACCATGGGTGTAGGAGCCCACAGGGCTAGTGTAGTAGTTCTTTGCAGCTGCCATACCAACTTGATTCAATTTAACATTACCTTCTACCAGTTGGTATGTGCAACTGGGGATCCAATGTGACACTCACTATGCAAACTTCACAATGGTTGCAACATGGTTGAATATATTCATATATCATGAAATCATGCCCTTGGAACATGTGCCCCTAGAACACCAACTGCTTTTCATACATTAGTGATTATCTTGCCGTAAACTATTTTTGATTCATTGATCATGAGAGACCACGTGTGTGGCATGTAGACCACGTGTGTACCATTGGTGAAATTGTGTTTCTTTGCTAGGTGTGTGATGCTTAAACGAATTGATACTATACGACCATCAGTGGTTAATGTATTCCTAAGCTCAATTAACCACTCAATCATGATGCTGAAAAGAGCATATTATGGTATGAATAAAGTACATAGATGAATGATAGCAGACCGTCACACCTCTGGTTACCGAGATAAGGCAGTCTCGGAGGGCAGCCCCACAGCCCGTCGCTGCCAGCACTCCCAATTACCGAGATAAGGCGGTCTCGGAGGGCAGCCCCACAGCCCGTCGCTGCCAGCACTCCCAATTTCCTCACCGGCAGGGATAAGGCAAGGGATAAAAATCCAGCTATTCAACGAAGGCGTATTCAGCGGAAGGTTCGATCAAAACTGGATAGTACAATTTCTTCAACCGAATGTGGGTCTGTGGTTTGTGCTATGTTTGATAAAAATCAAGCGTTTATTGCCTACGCCTGTTCTGAGACGTCGTCACCGCCAAGACTCCGCCCCAGTCACCAGCTTGACCACTCCCTGGCTGCCCGCCCCAACGAGGGGAGCGTCGCCATCACAACGAACACAACGTTGAGGCCGGCACAAGACGCCGATCACGGGGTGGAGCAAACCACGTGACGGCTTTTTTTTGCCTAATTTTTTTTGTTCAATTTTTTTTTTTTTTCTTCCAAAAAATTTTTGGTTCAAACGGTGGTTTTTTTTTTTTGGGGGGAGAATTTTTTGGGGCTGTTTGATTTTGCTGGGGGGTTTTGGCGATTTTTGGGGGGATGTTTTGTTTTTGGGGGGGTTTTGTGTTTTTTTGGTGTTTTCGTTTTTTTGGTGGCGCTTTTTTGGTTTGGGGGTGGTTTGTGTTTTTTGGGGGGCGCGGTTTTTTTTTTGGGGGGCGTGGGTTTTTTTTTTGGGTGGGTTTTTTTGGTAGTTCCAGTTGGGTTTGGGGTTTTTTTCCTTTTGAAGTTTTTTTGCTTAGGGTTGTTTTTTTTTTATTTTGCTTTTTTTTTTATTTTTTTTTCTTTTTTTTTTTGTTTGGGGTCGTTCGTGATTTTTGGTGTGTTTTTTTTATTTTTATTTTTTTTTTTTTTTTTTTTTTTTTTTTTTTTTTTTGTTTTTTGTTCTTTTTCGTTTTTTTTTTTTTTTTTTTTTTTTTGGGTTTTTTTGTTTCTTTTCGTTTTTGGGTTGTTTTTTGGGGTTTTTTGGGGGGGTTTTTTGGTTTTTGTTTATTATTTTTTTTTGGGGGGGTGGGCCGGCTGGGTTCTTGGGGGCCTTTTTTGTCTCTGTGAGTTTTTTTTTTTTGGGGGCCGGGTTTTTTGTTTTTTGTAATCTTTTTTTTTTTGTGTCCTTTTTTTTTTTTTTTTGTGGGCGGGTGTTTTCTTGGTCTAATTTTTTTTTGTGGTTCCTTTTGTTTTTTGTTGTTTTTTTTATTTGTGGTTGGGGGATTAATTATTTTTCAGGTGTTTTTTTTTTTTTGGCCGGGCTTTGTTTTTTCCCTATGGTTCTGGTGGGGGGATCCCCCTCTCGTTTGCCCCTCGCGTGTTTTTCTTGTGGTCGGTCTCCGGGGGTCCTTTTTGTCCTGGAGGCCCCCTCGTTACTCTCGGGGGCTCCTTTTGCAATCCCGGGGCGTCCTTTTGCATTCCTGGGGGCCTCCTTTGCAATCCTGGAGTCCTCCTGTGTAATCATGGTGGCCTCCTTTGCAATCCTGGGACCTCCTTTCCAATCCTGGGGCCTCCTTTGCAATCCTGGTGGCCTCCTTTGCAATCCTGAGGGCCTCCTTTGCAATCCTGGAGTCCTCCTTTGCAATCATGGGGGCCTCCTTTGCAATCCTGGGGCCTCCTTTGCAATCCTGGGAGCCTCCTTTGTAATCCTGGAGGCCTCCTTCGCAATCCTGGGGTCTCCTTTGCAATCATGGGGGACTCATTTGCAATCCTCGGGGCCTCCTTTTGTAATCCTGGAGGTCTCCTTTGCAATCCTGGGGGCCTCCTTTGCATTCCTGGGGGCCTCCTTTGCAATCCTGGAGTCCTCATTTGCAATCCTGGGGGCCGGCCTCCTTTGCAATCCTGTGGGCCTCCTTCGCAATCCTGAGGACCTCCTTTGCAATCCTGGGGGCCTCCTTTGCAATCCTGGAGGCCTCCTTTGCAATTCTGTGGTCCTCCTTCGCAATCCTGAGGGCCTCCTTTGCAATCCTGGGGGCTCCTTTGCATTCCTGGGGGCCTCCTTTGCAATCCTGGAGTCCTCCTTTGCAATCCTGGGGGCCTCATTTGCAATCCTGTGGGTTTCTTTTGCAATCCTGGGGCCTCCTTTGCAATCCTGGGGGCCTCCTTCGCAATCCTGAGGGCCTCCTTTGCAATCTTGGGGGCCTCCTTTTGCAATCCTGGTCGCCTCCTTTGCAATCCTGAGGGCCTCCTTTGCAATCCTGGAGTCCTTCTTTGTAATCCTGGGGGCCTCCTCTGAAATCCTGGGGCCTCCTTTGCAATCATGGGGGCCTCCTTTGCAATCCTGGGGGCTTCCTTTGTAATCCTGGAGGCCTCCTCTGCAATCCTGGGGGCCTCCCTTGCAATCCCGGGGGCCTCCTTTGCATTTCTGGGGGCCTCCTTTGCATTCCTGGGGGCCTCTGTGCCAATTGTTGGCACTCTCTTGAATTCTGGGGCCTCCTATCCTCTCCTAGGTGACTCCTTCTTCAAATTAGGGCCCCCTCTCACGTCTTGGAGCCCTCCTCTCATGTCTCGTCGGCCTCATTGCTCACTTTTTTTCCTGTGCATTTCCGGATAGGGGCCTCCTCAAATTTCAGGGGGGGGCGGCGCCTCCCCAGTCTCACGGCAGGGGGGGCGACTGCCCCTCTGCCCCCCCGGTGGCGACGCCCTTGCTCTGATCTCACTATGAATAATCTCACTATGCATTTCACCGTCAGCTGCAACCCTCATACCACAGGAGCAGAGCGACTTGCTGCTTCAGGCTCCTCCACCAGTTCTAATCACGGGATACTTTAATGCTAAACACTGTTCCTGGGAAAACGATCAGACGGACACTAAAGGGCTCGAAATTCACCAGTTTATTTCAGATCACGCCTTAGTAGTTCTCTAAACACCAGGGCTGCCACCCACCACAACACGACAACAGGAGGATCGGATAGTTGCATTGACTTAATGTGCTGCTCCCAACGATTAAGCTAACTGTTTGACTGGTCAGTTTCAGACGTTCCCGGGCTGAGTGACCACTACCCAATCACAATTAGGCTTAGCACGGACGCTATCCACCACATGAAGCTATTCAGACCAGCTTGGCATGGCCTCCGTGTCCCTACCCTTTGGATCCGCTAGCGCGTAGACGTCGTGAGTTTTTTTGTATAATGCATCGTAATTATTCACGGAAATCTATACATGTCTGGTAAGACGGCCGTTAGTACCATTTGGACTGTTGTGACACAAGGAAAACGACACTGAACCACCAGGTTCCCAATGGAAACTCCGATTGGTCTGGTCAGAATACCATTAGGACCATTGGAACCATCACACCGTCAGGTAAATTCCATCGGGAAGCATTCAAACCATTAGGGACCATTAAAACGACTTCGAAAATCCCAATAGTTCCTAATGGTTTCCAATGAAAATGTTTTCCAAGGATGGAGGGGGGGGGGGGATTTTGATTCAATCTGAAAATATGTGCTGAAAATAAGGACACGGACCCACTCCCTACGTGAGAGGCTTCCAGCCCTGTTGGCGGCGATGCTATAACCGTCTGATCGACTTGTTACGCTTTGCTACCACTTGCCGTTTGTCCGACCCATTTTTATGTTGGGAATTTCTTGTCGGGAATGCCTTCATTTCACACCACGATAATTACTGAACGGAACACCATAAACCAATAAAAATGAACGGTGAGGTTCTTTGATCAATTCTGTGTCGTAAAATGCAGATTCAAACCATCCGCAATCGTTGAATTAATTAGAAAAAGGCATACACAAAATGCGCGCTCCTGACTTCAGCAGGCGCTCTGCCTGAAACCGTTATCTTACATGCGTACGAGATTTTTTGTCGAAAGCGTACCAGAGCTGGCACGATCGTATCACGGTGGCAACACTGGAGGAAGAGGAACGGCCGGAACATGTCAGTTTTTAGAACCAAAAAGTGTAAATCTTCAAATCAAAGTTATGCGAAATGAAAATTAATCCTTATGTACAATATTAGTCTATACGCCCAATAAGGGACAATTTCTTTACTACAATCAACATAAAATGTCCGTAAAAGTAAACGTATTTGGCGTTATGCTAGCTAATACCTTTTATACCATCTATACAGTTATTATACCAGCTATACTAAACACGGGCAAATTTCCGCTGAAAAGCCGGCTAGTGTGTGTTCCTCCAGTTGCGTGTACCGGACTCAAGGTCAACTCCACTCCCCCTCCCCGGCTGCATCAGCGGTGCGTGAACCATTGGACCGACTCTGTTATGTCTGCAGCGTGCGACGTTATCTGACCGGACGGCTCTGCAGCTGGCGGCCATGTCGGCAGGGCCGCTCACCTCTCACGTGCTGGACACGGCCAGCGGTCTACCGGCCGAAGCCGTACCCATCTCACTCTTCAGAAAGGGCGCCGACGACTGGCTTCTCATCAAAGCCAGGTGAGCTCATTCCAGTCTCTCGCTCTCACGCCGGTGAGCTCATTCCAGCATCTCACTCTCACGTGTCGTGCGGCAGGTGAGCTCATTCCAGCCTCTCACTCTCACGTGTCGTGCGGCAGGTGAACTCATTCCAGCCTCTCACTCTCACGCGTCGTGCGGCAGGTGAGCTCATTCCAGCCTCTCACTCTCACGCGTCGTGCGGCAGGTGAGCTCATTCCAGCCTCTCACTCTCACGCAGGTGAGCCCATTCCAGCTTCTCACTCTCACATGTCGTGCGGCAGGTGAGCTCATTCCAGTCTCTCGCTCTCACGCCGGTGAGCTCATTCCAGCATCTCACTCTCACGTGTCGTGCGGCAGGTGAGCTCATTCCAGCCTCTCACTCTCACGTGTCCTGTGGCAAGTACGCTCATTCCAGCCTCTCACACATGCCACGCGGCAGGTGAGCTCATTCCAGCCTCTCACTCTCACGTGTCGTGCGGCAGGTGAGCTCATTCCAGCCTCTCACTCTCACGTGTCCTGTGGCAAGTACGCTCATTCCAGCCTCTCACACGTGCCACGCGGCAGGTGAGCTCATTCCAGCCTCTCACACGTGCCACGCGGCAGGTGAGCTCATTCCAGCCTCTCACTGTCACGCAGGTGAGCTCATTCCAGCCTCTCACACGTGCCACGCGGCAGGTGAGCTCATTCCAGCCTCTCACTATCACGCAGGTGAGCTCATTCCAGCCTCTCACACGTGCCACGCGGCAGGTGAGCTAATTCCAGCCTCTCACTCTCACGTGTCGTGCGGTATGGTCAGGGCCTACGGAGTCCGCGTACCTGTAGTCGGAACTTGTGGCAACTTGTGGCATGTTGTCGGAACTTGTGGCATCACAGGCATGGGACGGTCACACATGTATGCGACAATAAGGTTGGAATTATATTTATTACATATGTGCCTACATGACATGATAATCCGTTAATTCCGCATGACTAGGACTCAATCAAATCATCGATAAGCAACAGATGAGTTTATTGTAGACAGATTACAAGTTAAATTCATCTTCACCGTCCAGGAACAAAAACTTCTACTTAGCAAACCTGTGCAGCTATGTTGCGACGTTTCGACATAGGTCGTTGTTGAGCCATACGCCAGGTGTATGGCTCGACAATAATGGTGGAAGCGCCGCAATGTAGCTTCACAGTTTTTCTATCTTCAAGAGTGTCCTGGACAGTGAAGATCGATTTAACATTTAATCTGTCCACAATGATTTATAACCAACAAAATCTCCAAAAAGGGGAGATTATGCAGGCAACTGCGGGGACGCGAAGCCGGGCATAAGTGTGAAATATCAAGCTCATTCACGGGCATGTAAGTTGGATATTTCTCACCTAGTCAGGGTCACACACGAGCGTGTACGTTGGTATGCAGCTCTTCGCTGACAGTCATTATACTGATAAGATCGGGAGCGTGCCAGCATGGGGTCCTGTCTGAACATTGTTGGCAGGTTAAAGTCGCGGTCAAAATTATGTCGTTTAAGTATAATTATGCTATCAGGTGTTGGGCTCGGGGTAGGCAAATGCCGGCCGATTATCCGAGTCAGCAGATATGTCATGCCAATATTCCCCATGCTTTCTTTCCTCATGCGTTTTGCTCACGAAATGTTTGAGCGTCACATGTACGCATGTCTCAACAGTGATTCAGATGACGTATGCATAAGTTACTCGGTGACAGCTGTGCTATGCCTCAGTTATTCCAACAGTTTATCGTCGCATTCACGCTCATTCAATAGGCGGCCGAAGCAGAGTTTGCACGATGGACATTGCCTGGACTGCCTGGACTGCGGAGAGTAGGTTATCTTTCGTTTTGTTGGCTGTGGTAAGCGATACAGATGATGGTGGAGAGTAGGTTATCCCTCACACTGTTAGCTGTGCTCAGTGAGACAGGTGATGGTAGGTTATCCCTCACACTGTTAGCTGTGCTCAGTGAGACAGGTGATGGTAGGTTATCCCTCGCACTGTTAGCTGTGCTCAGTGAGACAGGTGATGGTAGGTTATCCCTCGCACCGTTGGGGGCCGCGGTAGCTCAGTCGGTAGGACATTGGACTACTGGTCGTAAGATCGTAGGTTCGAATCCCACAACCGGCGGGATTACCGAGTCCACCCGCCACCAACCGGCGTGAGAGGTTGGCGACTCTGTATGGCCCAGCAGTCGGATGTGTCGTGAAAGGGACCCAGGCAGCGCACTAGCAATGTTGGCTGCGTTCAGTGCGACAGGTGTGGACGGAAGGTGCTCGGGCATGCTGCAGCAAGACCAGTTCACCAAGGGCGTGTACAAACTCAGGTTCGACACCGACGACTACTTCAAACGGCAAGGACAGAGCACCTTCTATCCCTACGCAGAGGTGGGTGGTTCCAAGGCTGGCCAAAGCACCTGTAGCGTATGGACGCTTCAGCACTCGGCTGATTATTTGACATCCGTGGCGTGTTGTTCAGCATGCGTACGTAGTGCGTCGCGGGCGCGCTCGGGACGAGGGTGGCCGCAGGATTGAAAACATGAGCTGTTCCTGGATATTTGGCATCCAGGACATTGTACTCCCACAAAATATTATCATGTCGTTTTTATCCTTTGAATGTTGAATGGTACTGTTTGCTAATGAACTTCAATGCGATAAGGTGTTCACTATTCATGGATAGAAGGTGGAGACTGGGAATCTGATGTTTCAGGTTGGAAGAAAAGCATCCCGTTCGTACTCGATTATCAAACAGTTTGTTCTCTATATCCCGACTTACAAAGCACACATTCAACCGCGGGTGGCCGCCATGCCAGGGTGCTGCTGTTGACTTGTGTATGGCTGTCTTCTACCCGGCTGATCCGTACGTGGGCACTAACATCAGTTGTTGCGCCGCCCGAGCGCGGACCCTCACGTGGGTACTAACTTTGGCACTAACTCACGCGGATCCTCACGTGGGTACTAACTTTGGCACTAACTCACGTGGATCCTCACGTGGGTACTAACTTTGGCACTAACTCACGCGGATCCTCACGTGGGTACTAACTTTGGCACTAACTCACGTGGATCCTCACGTGGGTTCAGCTGTTGCGCGGCCCGTACCGGCCGCTGTCCAGGCGGACCGCCGTCCCATCGCTTTCCCGCTCAGATGTTTCCAGATATTATATAGTTATGTACACTGTTTAGGTTGGCTACCTCTGGTTATCGGAGGCAGTGCGCGCACTGTAACAACAAGTTGAACGTTAGGACACCGTGGTTGGCGGCAGGGGCGATATTGGTCCAAGGAACGGTCCCTGTCCCACCCACATCCGGTATCAGTACGCACTCAGGGTGGCTCACTGCCTGTGCGATGGCCATCCCTGGGCCAAGTCCCCTTGCCTATTCGCCTGCTCCGTTATATCGGGGTCCCCTGAGAGCACTCCTCCGACTCCCGGGGTTGACGGAATCCGCGAACCTGAGCCGCCACCCCCGTTGCATGGTGCCAGATGCAGGCAGGAGGACGTACTCGACTTTTGCCCCAATATTCCGGACGAAGTGAATGTGAATGTGCGCGCACTACGCGGTTGCTCGTCTTGAGCTGAGGGATTGGGTCTTGCCCGACGTCTGCCGGTCGGACCAGTGCAGGTCAAGGGGTGGGCGGCGCTAAAGCATGGTCGAGGTCGAAAGTCACTCCCCTGCTGTGTGCAGACGTCGTTTGCCTGGACTTAAACAACTGGTTCAGTGACGTTTGCAGATTATGCATTAATATCATTAGTTCATCAATGTCTCTCTCTTTATTTTCATCGCAACAGAAGCCAATCATTTCCACCAGAATATCTCCCTCGGTAAGAGGTGAGTACGTCAAGTAGATCTTGTTTAACACGGATCTCTTGCCAGCAGTATAGAACAGGCACCACGCCGTGTAGAACTGGTACAACTCACTCTATACAAAAGCATAATGTTATCAACAGAAGCAAACCCAACCAAACGTACTTATCCTTATCTTGTCAGGAGCACCTTTCATACAGTTATCACTTCTTCATAAGCACGGTATGATGTATACTCATGTATCGTCGACCTGAACATCGCCGCCTGCCTAAGTGCAGAGACGCCATCCAACATATTTTTTCAAAGAAATTACAAACTGATGAACTGCATTAGCTGATCTAAAAACTAGATGACCCAACCTAACCTGCATTGCCTATGTCTGCTGTGCCAAGGACACTTTTGCTAGCTTTAGCCATCGTCAGAGCTATAGTATAGGAATTGTCTGCAGTCAGTGTCTGCAGTGAGATGAGCAGTGTCGTCTGCTTCGACAAGGTCATGTGAACAAATATTACCATCCTACTTATCTCCCTACTGCTTGCCATGTCTAAGTGATGAAACAGCTTGAGCACATCACGTATGTAATGTAAAAAGAGATGAAATTTTCCAAACAAAATTATTCCGAATACAAACTATCCTCGGGGTAATACTGCATATGCAATATGAATGTTATATATATATATATATATATATATATATATATATATATATATATATATATATATATATATATATATATATATGTGTGTGTGTGTGTGTGTGTGTGTGTGTGTGTGTGTGTGTGTGTGTGTGTGCGTATGTGTGTATGTGTGTGTGTGTGTATGTGTGTGTGTGTTAATAATTAACATTGCACATGTAGAATTACCACGAGGTAGGCATGCATGCAGTTCCAACTCTCATGCATGCGCTTCCAAAGCTGCCTAAGTACTTCGTTCTTCCTTTTTTCCGGACAGCAGTCTGATAGTCTGAAGTCTGACCTTATTCGATTACTGTAAAAGTTTTACCCATACATGGACCCTAAGATCATCTTAGTTAACTCTTTCGCCATAGGCTTCTTTTTCCGAAATAAAGACAGGATTTTTAAATGTGGTTTATCTTCAGTAGTATATCGTCTCAGTTGTGCCTCGTGCGAGGCATCGTACGTGGGGTCCACCTTGCGTACTCTATACTGAAAGGTACAACAACGTTTCGGTAGATCAGACCCCACTCGAGAATGGAACCCCGACCCGTCACCAGTCAGGGAGCGCTCATTTGTGTGCGACACACACACACTTCCACATTGACGATTTCAATCTTGCCCCGTTGTAATTTGATCCTCGATCCCCATATGATGGAGTGTCTGTGCATGCATGAACAGCGACCCAGCCTAAATAGACTCATATTTCCATAACAAAATCGTACACTATGTTTTAGCGGGCAGTTGGGAGTGAGGCATGAAACTGATCGTGCTTCGTCGTGCATCCGTGTGTTTTCAAGTCACTGTATGATTGATATGTAATTATGTAGGGGGGAGAGTTATTTTTTAGGCGTGCCGGACCATAAAGGTCATTTGCGCCGCCTTTAAGGCGAGTACGTTACATGTCTGTCTATAAATGCGAGTGTTTGCAATCAAGGTGCAAGCAAGTGGACATTTACGTTAAAGGAATTTTAAGTTATAGTTTGTGTGATATTTTAGGTGCTGGGTTGGGGACATCTCCCTCATGTCTAAATAGTTTGAATTTTGCTTTACTCCTCCACAAAATATTTTGTAGTTTGGGTGGGGGTGGGGGGTGTTTTGAGAGTGGCGAGAAGCTGATTTTGCCAGGGTGCCGGCTTTAGCCTACTCTTATCGAAGAGCACCGAGGGATCTTTACCGTGCGAACAAGGAGATAATTGTCCACACCGCCTATCACGCCGGCCGCCGCGTGTTAGTTGTTAGTAGCCGGTTAGTATAAGCATGCCATGCAGGGCTGTCAGTTGGGTTAGTACGGTGTTTTGCAATTCGGCTCTTCTACGTCCGCTGTACCTCTGGGTTGCCGTTTACGTTATGAGTTGCAAGGCAAATCGGCTCATTTACGTCCGATGGCTTCTCTGGGTAGTCGTTTTACGTTATGCAAATTTATACTAATTACGTCCGACGCCATGCGGGGATGGCTATTTACGTGTTTCCTACAAGTGTTTCGCGGTCATGCATTGCAAGTTGATGTGAGTGTTGATGGTGTGTAGGTCCACTGGCGGATCTAGCCCACCGGTTTGGGGGGCAACTTTCGGTTTTCGGCGTCAGCCCTCCCCCCTCCCCTCCCCCAGTGGCGCACCTAGGAATTGCATCAGGGGAGGGGTCGAACGGATTTGGAGGATGCCCATTCTCCCACAATTTTTGGTTAAAAGCACCAGATTTCGACCACTATTTGGCAAAGGGGTACATTTTTAAAATAATCATTAAAATTAAAATAAAATAAAAAGTAAAATAATAATTGACAACATAATTTCCTGTGTAGGGGCCCCAGCCTACCTCCACCGTTTCTATGTTACCGGATTTTTGTTCTTGTTTACCAAAACGTTCACGTTCACGTTCAACGTCTTGTACCACGTCAACGTTCGTGCACGTGGACACTGGCGGATCCGATTTTGTCAACTCTTGCTGTAAGCAGAACTTGATCAGCATGGAACCCTCGAAGTGTGTCAGAATCTACTATGCTACTATACTGGCTTCCAAACAATTATATACAAAAAAATCCTTTAAAATTGGAGATTCTTTCATCCAGACGCTATTTTTTAACCTCGGCAAAGGTTACTGCATTTTAATTTAGTTGACTTCTGTTGGTTTCGGGGGCCAAAGACACTATGGCCCCCCTTGTAAGCGCTTCGGGGGGGGCCATGGCCGGAATGGCCCCTCCCTGGATCCGCCAGTGTGTAGGTCCACCTGATCCTCGAATTTAGCCCAGTCCGCTCTTTTCAAGTTCCAAGATAGTCTAAATAGCTTAGTGTGGTGGATAGCGTTCGTGCTGAGCCTAATTGTGCTTGGGTAGTGGTCGCTCAGCCCGGAAACGTCTGAAACTGACCAGTCAAATAGTGAGCTTAGTCGTTGGGAGCAGCACGTTAAGTCAATGCAACTGTCCGATCCTCCTAGGGTCGGGTTGTAGTGGTTGGCGACCCCGGTGTTAATAAGTGCTAAGTTGTGGTCCGAAATAAACTGGTGAATTTAGCGCCCTCTAGTGTCCGTCTGGTCGCTTCCCCAGGAGGGGTGCCTAGCATTAAAGTCTCCCATAATGATAACTGATGGAGGAGCCTGAAGCAGCAAGTCGCTCAGCTCCTGTGGTGTGGGGGTTGCAACTGAGGGTGAAATGTATAGTGAGATGACTGTGGTTTGGCAATGGGCAATTTTTGGGCTGACTGCTACGCAATTCAGGGGAGTATTTAACGTTACTCGACGATGAGGTATGCTGTTCGCAATTAGTATGGCTTCGCCCCATTTCCTATGTGGGCCGTTTACATTGTCGACGTGCCAAGTGTAATCTGGAATTTTGTTCCAAGCGGAGTCAGAATCTCGAAAGTGAGTTTCTTGGAGCGCAGCTAGTAATGGTTTTTGTTGCAAGAATTCCGATTTGAATTATATGAACTTGCCTGGAAGGCCACCGGTGTTCCACTGCAGAAAAGTCCCGTTGCCGAACGCGTTTAGTGACTGTTGGTGTTCCTACACTGGGGTGGTGTCCGTGTCGAGTTGGGGAGAAAGGTTGAACAGGTGAACGGAGAGAGGGTTGGGAGGTGACCCAGGCAGGGGTGGTAGCCTGGACCTGGTCGCACGGGTCCTGAGAGGTGATTGGGTGGAGTGGCGGCGGGATTTGCGCTTGGGAGGCGCGGTGGGTTCGGGCGTGATTCGTTGGTCTGGAGTTGTGGGTTCGATGGGCTTGGCAGGAGTGGTAGGTTCAGTCTGAGTGCCGGCCTCAGACGAGGTTTTGGAGTGGGTTTGGGTGGGTGTGCAGGAGGTGGTGGAGGGTTCGGTTTGGCAGGAGATGATGGCCGTGGACTTGCGGGTGGTCTGGGTGGATGTTGTGGTGGTCTTGGTTCTAGGCCTTGGTTTGGGCCGGCCGGATGGGTGTGTCGGGGGACGAGGCCCTGGAGGAGGCAGTAGAGGGAAGGCTTCAGGGTGGCGATGAGGGCCCCGGCCGGTTGGAGGCGGTGACGCGAAGGGATACGGCCAGGTCCCGTGGGGGATGGGTGGGTACCGGTGGGGGATGGGATGGAGACCGGATCTGGATCTGATTGGTGTTGGAGGAGGGATGATGCGGGGTGGATATGGGAGGCCGTGCCTGAGGTGGGATGGTGGTGGCATGGGCCGGGTCTGAGGTGGGGTGGGAAGGGAAGGAGGCCCGGTCCTCGGTGGGGTGGACGTGGGAGCCGAGCCCGCGGTGGAAAGGGTGTGGGAGGAGGCCGGGTTGAGGGTGAAGGGGGATGTGGATAATGGCCAGGTTTGAAGTGGAGTGTATGTGGGAGGAGGCCAGGTCCGGGGAGGGGTGGCATGGGAAGGAGTGGTGATCGGTGAGGTCGAGGGGCGGTGGACCGGGGAAGTCGGGGATCGGTGGGGCGGTTGAAGCGAGGGTCGGCGGAGCGTTGAGGAGGGAGGTGTGCGGGGCTCCGGGAGCTGGCTGCTGGTGGGATGGTAGGGCGGGTGGGAGCTGGTGTTGGAGGGTGTGTGTGTTTAGGTGTGGAGAGCGTCGCTGCGTAGCTTCGCCCGGCGATGGGTGCGGTATGGGAAGGTGCGGTTGTGGAGGTGGGAGTGTCAGTGGTGGTGGTGCTGCGTAAGTGCTGTCGTGCTGTTGCATGTGGCACCCTGTGAGTTACCGCATACCGGCACACCTCCCTCTCGTATGCCCACTTGGGGAAATCGGGGTCGGTGACGGGGTGCAGCCCATCACAGCCTGCACACCTCCTTTAGGAGTTGCAGTCGGATGCCGTGTGGTGACCGGCACACTGACTACATCTTGGAGTTGGCGACGCGCATGGGCGTTCGCCATGTCCATAACGCAAATAGAACCCGCACCGTAGTGGCAAAGGCACGTAGAGGCGGACCTCGTAGGCCTTGTTGTGTATGTGGACGTGTGATGGCAGGTGTTGTGAGTCGAAAGTCAGTACTAGTAGTTTGTGAGTCGAACGTGCCTCTCGTCTAATCTGGCTGATTGTGACGGTGGTGTTCAGGAGGGCTGAGGCGTCGAACAGTGCGGCGATGCTGTCAAGTGGTAAGTTATCCAGCTCTGGGGCGCAATTGTAGCCCCGGCTGGTGTTCAGAGTGCGGTGTAACGTGAAGGAGCAGCGCTGGTTGTTGAAGGTGGTTGTGTTTAGTAGAGTTTGTGTGTCAGCGCTGCTCTGTGTTTGGACGATGATGTGTGTGGTGTGCATGGGGACATTGAAGCGTGTTGAGTTAAGAATGTGTCGGAGTGTCCTCTCGAAAGTGAAAGGAGACTCCTGTGTGATGTGGTGCCCTGCCTTTGTGTACGTACCTACTAGGTAGGTGCCTTGTGTGGTGCTGGCGTCCGGCGCCATGGTGAGTAAGGGTCGGTCCCGCCCCCGCAAAGGTACCTCATGACTGAAGAAATACCGGATTCGTTGCACCCTGGACCGAGCACCACGTCGCCGCCGTGGCGGGTAACACCTACACCGGTGTTCCAGGTCGTCTTCCAGGTGGAACATCCTGACCAGCACTACCACGTGCCGCTCATTCTCTCCCCGCACGGCTACTCCACCTACCGAGGCAGCTGAGCGAGCGTCACGACCTCTGAGGAACCAGTCGCGCTGCCGCACGCCGCTCATCTGCCCGCACGGCTGCCGCGGGCACAGGGCCTGCTGAAGCGCCTGTGTCCCGCGGCGTCCGACGTCGGTGGCAACAATCGCTCGAGCTACATCAGTGCAGACTTCGTCGGAACAAGCGACCACGCTGTTGGTCTTCCCGCCAGATGGACGTCGCTTTCTCCTTTGAATGACTTGTGAGCAGATATAAACTAGTGACATGCATGTTGCATTCTGGTTTCTGATTAACTTTAAATGGAACCGCAGTCAACACTAGCTATATCATGAAGCACCGCTGCCTTTACTTTTTTTTCCCAATAAATGCCACGGTTGTCGAGACAATGTAGCCTTTGGGTGTGGAGATATTACAAATAACCCAATTGCAGGACTTCCCAAGTTTTTTTTCGTGTGCCGTGAATTTAACTCTGATTACTCGAGGAATGAAATTTCGAGTCGGTAAGGGACGCGGGGCCTATTTGAAGCCAACATAACTGGTGGTGGGGGAGGGGAAATGCCGCGGCAGTAATCTACTCCCTTCCTCAATCAGAAAACTTTTCTAATGCGTTTTAAGGTTTCTGAAGAAAAAAAGAAAGCATGTTTTTAACATGTAAAACTTCAGATCACGCAGATGCCGATCTCCGAAGATACAGTTGTAAAACATTTCAAATAGATGCCTTGTTTAGTGTAGGTCTTGTAATCAAGGGCGTCGCCACCGGGGGGGAAGAGAGGGCAGTCGCCCCCCCTGCCGTGAGACTGGGGGGGTGCGAGAGGACGTGAGAGGAGACCCCTAATTTGAAGAAGGAGTCACCTGGGAGAGGATAGGAGGCCCCAGAAATCAAGAGAGTGCCAACAATTGGCACGGAGGCCCCCATGATTGCAAAGGAGGCCCCCAGGATTGCAAAGGAGGACTCCAGGATTGTGCAAAGGAGGCCCTCAGGATTGCAAAGGAGGCCCCCAGGATTGCAAAGGAGGCCCCCAGGATTGCAAAGGAGGCCCCAGGATTCCAAAGGAGACCCCAGGATTGCAAAGGAGGCCCCCAGGATTTCAATGGAGGACTCTAGGATCGCAAAGGAGGCCCCCAGGATTGCAAAGGAGGCCCACATGATTACAAAGGAGGCCCCCAGGATTGCAAAGGAGGTCTCCAGGATTGCAAAGGAGGCCCCCAGGATTGCAAAGGAGGCCCTCATGATTGCAAAGGACGCCCCCAGGATTGCGAAGGAGGCCCCCAGGATTGCAAAGGAGGCCCCCAGGATTGCAAATGAGGCCCTCAGGATTGCAAAGGAGGCCCCCATGATTGGAAAGGAGGCCCACATGATTGCAAAGGAGGCCCCAATACGGGAAGGGAGACCTCAGAAAATGAGAGGAGGCCCTAAGACGGAAGAGAAAGCCAGTGGATATGAGATAAGGTTTCGGAGACGCAAAAGCAGTCCCCAAAATGGGTAAGGTTCCACCAAGATAGAAAAGGATGATCCAGAAAAGTGGCAGGAAGCACCTAATTCGGAAAAGGACGACATAAGATTGGAAATGAGACCCTATGATGAACGAGGAAGCCCCTAAAATAGGAGAGAAGGGCCATTAGATGAGAGGGATGACTCCCAGGCGAGAAACAAGGCTCCAAGACGTGTAAGAAGGTCCCCAGGAAATGACAAGGTAACTGAGACAGGAAAGGCTGCTTGTAATTTGGAAGAGGAGGCAACTGAGAGAGAAGAGGAGTCCACCAGGAGATAAGAGGCCACCCTTAAAATTGGCAGATAGAATAAAAACGCAGAACAGGAGGCCCCCAAGACGTGAGAGGAGGCCCCTAATTTGAAAAAGAAAGCCTCTAGAAGAGAAAAGGAGGCCCCTGCCGGATTTGAGAGGAGTCCCTCAAGACGGAGTAGGAGGTCTCCAGGGCCGAATGAGGCCCCGACGACCGGAAGGAATTCCCAGGAAATGAGAGAAGGCCCTTAAGATGGGAGTGGTAGCTAGCAGGTATGGAAAGAGGCGAGGTTTCCAAAATTGAAGATCCCCTCAAGACGGGTAAGCTTTGCGAGGGAAAAGGAGGAGGCCCATGAGGCGTGGCAGGAGGCCCCTAATTTGGCAGAGGATGCCCCTGGACCATGAGAGGAAGCCCCATGTCATGTTAAAGGGGCACCAGGAAGTGGGAGGAGGCCCTCCAAAACGGGAGAGGAGGGCCATTGAATATGGAGGAGGGTAGGACGCACGAGGAGACATCCAAAACCGGTAGAGAGGCTCCAGGAAATGAGGCGAGACCCCTAAGACGCGAGAGGAGGCCTATAATTTGCAAGAAGCCCCTGAAATGGTAGGAGTCGTGCCGGGGTACCTGAAAATCACGATATGGGCCCAAAAAGATCCGACCGGGGCCCCTGAAAGTCACGCTGAGCCTAGGGGTACCAAAAAGTCACACCCGGACAGTGAAAATCACGCTAGGGGAACGATAAGTCGTACCGTTCCCCAACAGTATCATTGGGACACAAATGAAGCCGGGGCAACGAAAAACAATCCGGACATGGATAATCACTCTGGGGCCCCAACAATGACACCAAAAGCATCCAAAACGTATTGGACCCCACAAGTGTCGAGGTCGCTAAAACTCGCGCAAGGGATCCAAGGAAATGACGTCGGGACACAAAAGATTACATTGGACTAAAAAAAGTCGCGTCGCAGCCCTTGAAAATCTCTCCAGGGACCAAAAAGGTCGCGCCTGGACCCCAAAGGTTGAAGAAGAAGAAGAACCTTGGGTTCTTTTACGACGCATTCAACCGCTAGGTTATATAGCGTCGCCAACCTCTCACGCCGATTGGTCGCGGGTGGACTCGGTAAATACCGTCGGTTGTGAGATTCGAACCCACAATCTTGCGATGAAGAGTCCGATGCTCTACCAACTGAGCTACCGCGGTCCCGACCCCAAAGGTTGCAGCTGCCCCAAAAATCAATTATCAACCGGAATGTCACTCTGCGCCCCCAAAAATCGTGTCAAATCCCTCCCAAAACCCGTTGGGCACTGGAAAAAAACATGTCGGGGCACCGAAAAAAATCGCACCTGGAGACCGAAGAATCGTACCGGGACCCAAAAATATCACATAAGGACCTTTAAAAAAATAGAACTCGATGTCCAAAAGTTCACACCAAGACTCGCTCGAATCGACCCCAGCACAGGAAAATTAAGAACAGGTCCGGAAAAAAATTACCCGGAAGGCTTTTATACTCCGAAAGGTGCCATCGGCTGAAAAAAAAACCTCCTTCGGTGGCCGCAGTGGCATATCAAAGGGGCAAATGCCCCCTCCCTCCTAAGAGGGATATGCTCCCAAGAATCGAGCCGAGGCCCCCAAAAGTCGCGCTGGGGCCACAAAAATTCGCGTCAGTCCACCAGAATTCGCGTAGGGGCTCCAAGTAAATACGGCGGGCCCCAGAAAACTCGCTCGGAGGCCCGAAAATCTGCAACAGGAACCGCCAAGATCGCGTTGGGGTCACAGCTAAGTACAACGCGCCCCGCAAACTCGAACCGGTCCCACCAAATATCGCGCTCGGACCCACAATTCCCATCGGTAGAACCAAAAATTTGGTCTGGGCATCAAAAATTCACGTCGGGGCTGCGAACAATTGGCGTCTAGGGCCCCACATGTGACCCCCAAAGTTGCATCGGTATCCAAAAAATAAAGCCGGTGCCCTCTAAAATAAGGAGGGATTCCAAAAAAAGTTCGGATCAGGAAAATGGTTCTCGAGCACCGAACATATCATCAGCTGCCTTCACAAATCGCGTACGGCATCGAAAAACATACCGGAGCTCGAAGAAAATCGAGGTGAGATACAAAAACTTGGCGCCAGTGACTCGAAAAATCAGGCCGGGACTCCGAATTTAAAGAAAATTCAGATGAGATCCAAAAAAATCGCGTTGAGCCCAGATAACTGGCGTTGGGTCCCCGGAACCACGCGCCTTGGCGCGATAAGTCGCGCTAGGACCAGAAAAATCGCACCGAAGCCCCAAAATCGTACTGGGGCCTCACAAATGTGCGCCAGAAGCCCCAAATAAACACAGCGGGACCCTAAGAGCACAACGGGGACCGAAAATGCAACTGGCCCTCCAAAGCGCAGTCTCGCAAAAGCGACAGGGCCCTAAAACATGCGTTACAGCCCTAAATAAATATACCAGGAACTCTAAAAAAAAAAAAAAAAAAAAAAAAACACCGAAAGCTCTCAAGGCACACAGGGGCCATGCGACCGCACAAGGGCCTGAAAAGAGGCTGGGGCCACAAAAAGCAACATGGTCCCAAAACGAACAAAAATAACGGGCACTAAGTAAACACATCGAGATCTTTGAAAGCGCCCCGACAACTAAGAAAAATCATCGGTGCACAAAAAAGCAACAAAACCCTAAAACGAGCAGGGGTTTCGAAAATGCGTTGGGCCTCTAACAAAAATGGATTGGAGCCCTAAGACACATCCGTAGACGAATAAGTACGAAACGTGTCCAAAGAAGTACGCTCAGGCCTCAGGCAGAGCCTCGGTTCGGTAGCCAACCTGGAAGCATGTGTAATCAAAGGTATGAGGTGCATCAAAGCTCAGCGGGTATCCGCATGTCTTCACCATAAAATATGGGAAGTAGGGAACTAATGATCGAATTTAATTCATCGAATTTTCGCAGCGAACGCCCATACGAAGCATTTCATCACGTCAGATATGGCGCAAGTCTATCATGTGACAGCAATTAGCAAAGCGTAGGAGGCCCAGCAGAATCCGTAGCATCGCACGAAGTGTGGCGAATGCGCCGAATGCGCAAGATTTGCACGTGCACTACCGTTGGCGTCGTGGCGGCCGGTCACTATGAACTGGAATGTCTGAAATTGGAAAATTTTACAATTTAAAGTGATTTGTGTAGGTGTAATTTCAGCAGTGCGAGGTGACTTATCAAGGGATACAAAAGAATACATTCGAACAGGATGGGGGAGCTAGGGTTGAAATCCGACGAATCAGAAACGATAGTGGTAGATTAGGCCCCTCTACAGGATAATTCAGTTGGTCACTAATTATTTTACTTAAAAAGGTCCCCTTTGACAAAAGTTATCGAAATCGGAAGACTTTTTATTGAGTAGATGGACCCCCTCCAAATACGTTTGCCCCCCCCTCCCCTTGACGCAAATATAGGTACGGCACTGGTCCCCCAATAATTTTCAGAAACATACGTCCATGGAGCAAAGCCAACATTGAGGGGGCAAGGTCCCCCAAACAAGCATACAAAACAACACCGATGCCCAATATTAAATGGGAGGAATGATGTTTTTAAATATATTTTCTTCCTACAAACTTGTCTTCTGTGATTACAGCCTGCATGATAGAGCTTCCCAGCTTCAATATCTTCTCAACGATATAATTTACAAAACTGTACAGCACAGCGAAAACCATGCTGGTGGGAATGACTAACAGTAGTGATGAACCTAGCTATATTCAGTTAAACTTGGTGGACATAGAAGTGGGTTGATCAATGGGAGATATCTTTAAGATATGCTCAGCACCAGCCCCACCAGCTCGCTGCAATCTAGAGGCCAGCGGGAAGATTCTTCTCGTCGATAAAGCATAAAGATATTGGTTTGTTTTGGCACTGACGTATTTATCCACATTTGCTTATTTATACCCTGGTATGGCTGAATTCTCAGCGGAAAAAAAATGATTCTTGCTATTGCGTTTTGCGTAAATGATGCATCATGCCAAGAACAAACAAGACATCGATATGAAATCATGTTCCCCATTCGGGAACCATATTAAGAGCCTAAAAGGCAATAGGAGGCCCTAATACAGTGGAGGCCCCCTATCAACATTGCCGCCCCCCCCCCCTGGGAGAATTTCGTGGCGACGCCACTGCTTGTAATGGAAGTGAACTGAGGGATTCTCTGTAGATGAAGAATTCACTCACATGATTATTTGGATATATTGTACGACGAACATAGTGATCAGTGCGCAAGTATAAATAGTTGTGTAATTCGGGGGAACGAGGATTACAGGTCGTATTTCCACACACGAAAGCACACGCATCGCATTCGAGCTCCATGAACCAGAGTACTGCATGCGGTACGGCTTGAGAGCAGATGAAGCTGCAATGAGATGACTGCCGAACAAAATCAGCTAATTGGTGCCGGGTAGACCGAGGGAGACTGGCTTACCTTTCCGGAGGGAGAGGAAGTTAGAGGGGCATGGATACAGCAACAAACTAACCAACAATGTAACGCGTGTTTGGCGGTATCATTGGATATCGGACGTTTGCAAAGCTCCAAAACGGACAGACCAATTCAAAATAGGAAAAATTGTGATTATGTATGAAAGGACAATTGATTTTCCTTGCACAAGCAACCTAGTGAATTCCGTGGTTCCGTGACAATTCCAAAGAGATAAATGGGATGTGAGGAACCAATACTACCAAGGTTACCTCAATGAAAACTACTACATATTACACATGAGCATAAAACGCAAGTTATTGCTTTTTAATGAGCGATGGCGGGTACCGCAAATGATGTCTTCAAATGTCGCAGTGCTTCTCGGTTATTCTCAGTTCTCAGTTACAGCATTTCCTCCAGTAGTTATATAGCCACGCGTCTCAAGTATGCATTACACGCAAAATTTTCCTCAGCTGATTCGATACGTTCGATAATCGCGTGAGGAAAGGAGGCATAACCAGATAGCGTCCCTCTCTGGGTGCGGGCACAAACCCTATGCATTACACAGCGCTCCTTGTCGACCGAACGAGCCGGGTCGGCCGGCGAACGGCTGCGGTGTTAAAAACACGACAAGCTGTACCAAGGTGGGGAAGTCGCACTGCTTCAGATACTTCAGATGAATTGATAATTAGCTAGGGCTTCGCCCCAGCCCGTAGCAAGCGTATCTGCTTGAACGTTTTAAAATTATGTCGGCTGGGCGCTTTCCAAACATCCAGCATCCAACACAACACACGAAGCCAAGCATTTCAAGTAGCACCTTAGCCTCGCTCTTGTACTAAATCAGATTCCTCGCTTTGCACTTATGCGGTTGACCTCAAACTGAAAACCCGGACAGTCCCTGTATGATCTCGCTGAGCATGCTTAGTGTTCATGAGGCCTAACGACTGCAATGCTCGGGTGCATAACGATGTCAACAACAGCCCATGTATCACATTCGGCGAGCGGCCGTGGCCGGCGGCGGCCCGGCCGTGTCAGCACACGAAGTTCGGCGCAGAAGCGTTCTGACCGCCGCCGCAGCCGGTCGGCGGAGGCGGCCGGTCGTCGCCGTCACGGGGCCCACCGACCGTCCAGCCGGCACCGGCCGCCGGTCGGCCACCCAGCCGGTACGTGCCGTTGTCGCTCTGCACTTCGAGCCACAGCGCCACCGGCAGCTGCTCGTGCCGCGACTGTGGCGGGCGCACCGCGTCACCGTCGCACCGCCGGTAGAATAGCATGTAGGGCGCGTCGGTGGGTGCGCCGGTGCCGCCGCCGCCGCCCCAGGCGTCCAGGTGGCCGGCCGACAGCGGTGTCACGTAGTTGTCGTCGAGGCGGCACCAGACGGACGGCGCGGCGTCTGAGCCGGTGGCGTCGGACGACCGCGCCACGCAGTAGTAGTGGCCGGCGTCCAGCGAGCCGCCGCAGTGCACCACCAGCGCGTACAGCCGGAACTGGACGGCCGGCCCGCCGCGCACCGGCACCCACAGTCGCTCCGTTAGCGCCACGCGAGTCAGCACCTTGCGGCGCGCGCCCGTGCCGCGCTCGAACAGGAAACGCACCAGCGAGATAACCAGGTAGTGCGGCGGCTGCAGCAGATGCAGCTGTCGGTCGGCGTCGCGTAGCTCAGCGCACCGCTCGCAGTGGTATTGGTTTTCGCCGGACAGCCGCTCCGCCGCCAGGTACTGCTCCAGCAGGTCAGACACTGCAACATAACGGAGCATGCCACTGCTACTCGGTAGAGAGTAGAGAGTACATAGTCCACAGAACTGCTTCAGCAGGTCAGACACTGCAACATAGCGGAGCATGCCGCTGCTACACGGTAGATAGCACACAGTCCACATAACTGCTCCAGCAGGTCAGGCATTGCAACATAACGGAGCATGCCACTGCTACTATGTACAGACCACATAGTCCACAGAACTGCTCCAGCAGGTCAAATACTGCAACATAACGGAGCATGCCACTGCTACTATGTACAGACCACATAGTCCACAGAACTGCTCCAGCAGGTCAAAGACTGCCACACAGCGGAGCATGCCGCTGCTACTCGGTAGAGAGCACATAGCCCACAGAACACTACTTCCCGAGCAATTTCACACTTACATCTACCTTCGCTGAGAGACGAACTAATTCAGAAGCAAGGATATTTTTGCACCTTCAATGGGGCCCAACGACTCCATTGGTGGATTAGAAACACCTTGTAATGGCACCGTAAACAATAATCGGCAACCCAGGAAAGTACCTCCATGAAAAGACAAATTATTCCGGTATTCCTTACGCGACGATACCCTTCCCTTCGGCTTTGAGAAGAGCTGTCTTCACCATGTGAATTTCCAGATCCCTGAACAAATACCTTGTTTTCGAGAAGTTCGCAAATCAGCAAAATATTTGGTCAATCCTTCCAGATACCTTCTTTGCGTGAAAATAATTGCATAAATTAAACATCCGTGCTGCAGGCACAGCTTGTGACGCCCCACGCATTTCGACCGAGCTGCTAGTTACTAAGCCATTGAACAATGCCACTCATAACTAATGACCGTCCCTCTAAGGGACAGTACCCATCAGCTGCCTGACAGTTATAACTCCGGCGGGAGCTGCGCTAACAAGCTGAAGGATAGCTGATCCCATTGAAAACGGTATCGATGATGAACCACGATGGTGCTACAGAGACCCGCGAAAAGAAAATAATTCATAATTATTAATTAATTAATTATATACCCATTAAGTCACGAAACTGTTTCTCCTTATACAGTAGAGTTGGCGTATGTCTTCAGATGCATGACCTATTAGCCTAAGACAGAGAGAGCCGAACATTTTCCAGACTCCAGCACCCTTTGTGGTGTAGTGTAGTGTAGCTGTAGTGTAGTGTAGGACCACTAGAGGTAGATGGGGAAATAGTGGTTGATGATTGTGATATAGTGGAATCCATAAGCAAGCAGTTATCATCAGTCTTTACAAAAGATAATTATGGTACAATAGGAACAGCTGAAGGTTATGCAATGACAGGTGATAGGCTGGAGGATCTTACAATAACTACAGAAGCTGTAGAAAAGCAGTTGCAGAATATAAAACCTAATAAAGCTTCTGGACCAGATTATATATAATATATATATATATATATATATATATATATATATATATATATATATATATATATATATATATATATATATATATATATATATATATATATATATATATATATATATATATATATATATATATATATATATATATATATATATATATATATATATATATATATATATATATATATATATATATATATATATATATATATATATATATCTATATATATATAATGTTAGGATCTTAGTAGAGTGTGCTAAAGCTTTAGCAGTTCCCCTAGGTATCATTTTCAGGCGGCCTATGGAGTATTCTGAAGTACCTGAAGCTTGGAGAAATGCAAACGTAGTACCAATTTTCAAAAAGGGAAGTATGAGGTGTGTAGGAAACTACAGGCCAGTCAGTTTGACCTCAATAGTGTGCAAGGTGCTAGAAAATCTGGTTAAACAGAATGTTCAGATTCATCTTGATAGGCACAACCTTTTAAGGGATACTCAACATGGATTTCTATCTTGAAGGTCTTGTTTAACTAACCTATTGGAGTTCATGGAATATGTTACTAAAGAAGTAGACAATCAAAGCAGGATGGATGTTGTGTACTTGGACTTTAGCAAAGCTTTTGATAAAGTCCCACATGGAAGGCTAATTCATCAACTAGAGCAACATGAGATTGTTGGAAAAGTTCTAGGTTGGATTGAAGCATGGTTGAGGGGAAGGAAGCAAATGGTAGTGTTGAATGGATATAAATCTGATTGGAAGGATGTTCTGAGTGGAGTACCACAGGGCTCTGTTCTAGGGCCACTTCTCTTTATCATCTTTGTGAATAACATTGAGGTAGGGCTGAGGAATAGTGTTCAAATTTGCTGATAACATGAAGCTGGTAGGATGGCTAACAGTAGTCATCAATCTAGTAATATTCAACTAGACTTGGATGACCTAAAACAGTGGGGTGATCAATGGCAGATGTCTTTCAACTATGATAAGTGTAATGTTATGCATCTGGGGTCTGAAGGTGAGACTTTCAAATATACAATGGGAGAGCGGGATTCTATTGAAGCAGAAAGATACTTAGGTGTGTTGGTTTCAAAAGACCTTAAAGCAGAAAAACAATGCATCTCAGATAGGAACAGGGCACTCAGAATGCTGGGACTCATTAATAGGAGTGTGAGATATAAGAGCAAGGAAGTCATGAAAAAACAACTGTACTTAGCATATGTGCCCCCACTTGGAATATTCTGTACAAGCATGGAGCCCCTACCTAGAAAAAGATATAGATATGTTAGAAAGGCTTATGGCATTATATATGTATTCTCTCAAGTATAGGAGATTAAGGGGGACATGATTGAAATGTACAAAATTGTTAAAGGACTAGATCAGGTCAATTCGAATTATGCTCTTCGGTTTAGAGTATCACATAGGGGTCATCATTTCAGGTTAGACAAGTTGAGGTGTAGGACAGTTAAGCGACAGGTCAGGTTAAGCAACAGGTCTTCAGTCAAAGGGTTGCTGATCAGTGGAATAGGCTGCCTGCTGATGTTGTGGGGAGTCCCTCATTGAATGTATTTAAAAGTAGGGTGGATAATTTTTTAGACAGGGAAATCTTGTTTTTGAGTTCTAATTAGTGATGGATGGGGAGAGATTTATGCTAAGTAAGTGTGCACGGCACAGACCCCTTTAAGCAGGCATGGATGCAGTTTGAAAATTATTGGTAAGGCATTCAATCCACATGTGTTAAGAGGGATCAAGGGAATAGGGCTGGATACCTAGGGTAGATAGGCATTGATAGGTCTGTGGGATGTTGGTGGATGGTTTCTTTAGGATGTGGTGATGGTTGGGGTGGGTCTTTTTACCAGGCTTATGGTATCTTCCATTTACAGACTGAACTGGATGGGCCCTTGTGGCTCTTATTAAGTCTAAACACTTTGGTTGGTTATTGGTTTTACGACACGTCAACCGTCGAGTCATATAGCGTCGCCAATCTCTCACGCCGATTGGTCGCGGGCGAAGAGTAGCGACAGGTGAGACTCGAACCCACAATCTTTCGATTGTGAGACGAGCATCTTACCCCTAGACCACTCGTCCCCTAAGTCTAAACACTTTATGACTTTATGTGGTTAGGTTTTGACATTCTAGCATCGCCCCCCCCTATCTGGCCCCCTAGAGATACTAGTTTCCACACCACAAATGCTTATAACACATTACAACACATGATGGATGGGGTGAGATGTATGTTAAGTAAGTGTGCACGGCACAGACCCCTTTAAGCAGGCATGGATGCAGTTAGAAAATTATTGATAAGGCATTCAATCCACATGTGTTAAGAGAGATCAGAGGAATAGGGCTGGAAAGCTAGGGTATATAGGCATTGATAGGTGTGTGGGATATTGGAGGACTGGTTCTTCAGGATGTGGGATGGTTGGGGAGGGTCTTTTTACCAGGCTTATATTATCTTCCATTTACAGACTTAACTGGATGGGCCCTTGGGTCTCTTATTAAGTCTAAACGCTTTATAACTTTATATAGGGTGTACCTAGCAGTGGATTCAGCACCTTCCTTCGGGATGGATACTGATGAGATTGTCTATGGTAGCACAATGGGTATGATGGGAGGAGTTTGTAATTGTTGAGTGTGTTATGCAATAGCAAGTGAGTCTCTTATTAAGTATAAACGCTTTATAACTTTATATAGGGTGTACCTAGCAGTGGATTCAGCACCTTCCTTCGGGATGTGATACTGATGAGATTGTCTATGGTAGCACAATGGGAGTGTGTTATGCAATAGCAAGTGAATTGGTGCTAGATAGGCTGCGATATATAGCTTCCTAGGAACTTGAGGTAAGGGATTGATGGGGTGAGAGTATGTACATTTCTAGCACCTTTTCCAGATAGGCTTAACCCAGATGGGCCCCTGTGGCTCTTATTAACCTTAACACTTTATGACTTTATGACTTTATTACAAAACATATACGAATATATGCACAATTTATAGTTCACCAACACTGTCTTGCTTAACAACAGCTGAGTGTTGGATGTTGAGGCCCACACATGTCAACATTAACAATGTCCCCGAAAGGCGTAGGAAAGTACAGCCTTGTCAAAAAGTATCCAAGTGACATTCCATATCCCTACTGGGAACGATGTGCATGCCTGCTACATTATGTGCATAGGCTACCTACCGGTGCAATGCAATGTATTTGGTTAACGTACATAACTTATCTTATTGTATCCGACAGAAGCACTTTCCCAACACTCCTGAAACTGATTTCAGCATCCCTAGGGTGTTAGCACCCAAGGTTAAGAACCGCTGGCCTAGCAAATGCATCGAACACTTGCACATAGCTCCACATCTTCCGATCCTGCGGGCCCGTTCGTCCACCTAACCTGGAAGTCTGTCTGCGACAGGTCCACCTACCCTTGGGCTCTGTCTGCGACTGGTCCATCTACCGTTGGGCTCCGTCCGCGACAGGTCCACCTACCCTTGGGCTCCGTCCGCGACAGGTCCACCTACCCTTGGGCTCCGTCTGCGACAGGTCCACCTACCGTTGGGCTCCGTCCGCGACAGGTCCATCTACCGTTGGGCTCCGTCCGTGGCAGGTCAAACTACCCTGGAGGTCCGTCTGCGGCAGGTTAACCTACACTGGAGGTCCGTCTGCGACAGGGTAACTTACACTGGAGGTCCGTCTGCGACAGGTTAACCTACACTGGAGGTCCGTCTGCGACAGGTTAACCTACACTGGAGGTCCGTCTGCGACAGGCCCATCTACCCTAGAGGTCCGTTCGAGACAGGTCCACCTACACTAGAGATCCGTCCGTGACAGGACTGGTCCACCTACCCCCAAGGTCCATCCGTGACACGCACACCTACTCCGGAGGTCCGTCCGTGACAGGCCCACCTACACTAGAGATCCGTTCGTGACAGGCCCACCTACACTAGGGGTCCGTTCGTGACAGGCCCACCGACCCTGGAGGTCCGTTCGTGACAGGCCCACCTACACTAGAGGTCCGTTCGTGACAGGCCCACCTAGAGGTACATCCGTGACAGGTCCACCTACCCTGGAGATCCGTTCGTGACAGGCCCACCTACACTAGAGATCCGTCCGTGGCATGCCCACCTAGAGGTACATCCGTGACAGGTCCACCTACCCTGGAGGTCCGCACGAGGTTGAGCCGGCAGAGAGTCGGGCACGGCCAGGTGCAGGTCGGTGATGCTGTCCATGTGGCGCGACACGGAGCCGCACGTGCAGCACGTGCAGGTGGTCTCGGCGCGGCCGGCCAGCAGACGCCGCACCAGAGTCGGAGCTGGTGGCGGCGGCGGGTCAGTGGCACAGCCGCCGTCGACCGCCGGCTGTCGACAGTCGCCGGACAGGACATCACCACCGCGGCGGGACGGTAGTGGCTCCTGGGAGGCACGGCCGCCGCTGAGGTCGGCCTGGAGCGTGCCGCACTGTCCGGCGAGCCGAGCATCAGCCGGGGCTGCGCCGCCGCCGCCGAGGTTGGCTTGGAGCGTGCCGCCCGGTCCGGCGAGCCGAGCGTCAGGCGGGGCTGCGCCGCCGCTCGACCAGCGCGCACGACACTTGAGGCCGGCGGGCGGTCGCGACAACGCACTGTCGTCCCGAGTCGCGGCAGGTAGGCCAGGCGGAGGTCGTGTCTGCTGATGACCGTCCGCCGGAGACTGTGCCAGTTGAGACCGTGGTGACTGCGAGGCATTGGAGGAAGCTTGCGGCTGTGGTCGACCATCGTCAGATGGAGCTACCGACATCTCTTCGTGAAGCGCGTCCAAAAGGTACCTGAGACAGTGCGTAGCTAGTAAAACCACCGGCTGTTCTCAAAATTCGCAAACACCGTTTGAAATGCTGACCGCATGGCAGATTACAAATGCATTGCAGCGACAGGGTGCATCACTGTGGGTGGTTTACTGGACTGCCCAGTGTCATTTAATTTGCTTCCAATGAAGTGGAGATGCTTCCAAAGGACGTCACAACCACTGATGACATCGAAATAGCATGCAGTATTGGCACGGACAACTCTGAACCTCCTCACCAAAACGATAAAAGTAGCAATAGTTTCTTTTAACTTCATCTAATTGAAATTACACTTCACGGAACGCAAGCTGGAATAAGCTTTGTTTAATTTTGAGTCGAAAATTCTACATGAAGCCAAACCCCGATTTTTTAAAGGCCAAAATGCGCATCCGTTGAGTGCGGTTCTTTACCTACGTTGTAAAATTTCAGGACACTGGGACTTCCAAAGAGCGAGGAACACAAACGACCATGCGACACCCATTCATACATTGGCTTGTGTACAAGTGGAGGCCCCAACATTGAGCCGGACCTCCACCTCCACGAAGTAGTATACACCTTCACATATTAGTTCATCTTGATACGGCGTTACTCGCACGGGCTTGCGCGGGGCTTAAAACGCCCGCCATTTCAAGAATCCTCACATTCTGAGCTAATGGCCATACACTTCACGTCCCCACCAGTCTTTCGGAGTGGAACACACGGATGAGTGTTTAACGGTGTTACCTGAGCAGCTCCGAGCAGTCTTGCTGACGGCCCGCCTCGAACCAGGGCGGCAGTGCGACGCGTGTGAAGGCCGACGGAGAGAAGGCGGGCCGCTCCGAGAAGGCCAAGAACGCGAACACCCGCTGCAGTGCCGCCAGGTGGCGCTGGCACAGACTGGGCCGTGACGCCATCACCTCATAGCGGAACCTGCACAATGGTGTCCACGTCATAGCTCATAGTGATCTCTTTCTGTCTTCACAATGTTAAGATGCATGTGTTCAACGTGCTATGCATTGTGTATGACACAAAACCTGCTCAATTTAATTTATGTACTCCAAATCATATCCTGATGTATCTTGAATAGTCCCTTGAGTAGTTGTTAAGGAAAATCCGTCCTTCCTGCGGTTCTTTTTTATTGATTGAAGAAAAAGCGTCCACCTTCAATTTTCGAGGAGTGGATGCCACCAACAACGGTCTTCTGTGACCACCGAACATGGCGTGCTACCGTGCGCCGCCTTTCAGATGCCGATACTACACCATTTGCGGATAGTTTAGTTTCGCAATCAAATAGTAGTCAAAATGATCGACCCATGCCCAGCCTGAGCTGTGACGTTGCTGCTCAAGCTTGGTGCAATCGTATCGAACAGGATAGCTGTTGCGGTGCTGCGGCAGTTAATGCGCCCTTGTGTCGGCTGGCGTCTCATGCCTTGAGATGCTCTCAGACGTTGCAGTCTCATCAGTGGCATTTCAACAGTTAGATGACGCAACCTTCCTCAATCGGCCTAGAAGGGTGACACTTAGCTGCTGCTGTATGGGGAATGTGATTATTTTTGACACGTTTAATCCAATTTTAAACGAACAAAAACACATTCAAATCGCCAACAAAACAACAGCATCATTTATTCTTTCGGCGAGAACAAATACCGGATACTTTCTTGGCAAGCGCAATGTTCTGGATTACGCAACTACAGGACAGGGTTGTGTAGTTTTTTACTTTTGGCCCGGCCGCGTGCTCGCCTGCGAGCGTTGCGGTCGGGCCCCGGGGTGGCGCGCCAATTGTACACCGTGCTGGCGCGCCGCTCCGGGCTGGGGCGTGTGGTGCTCGCGCCGGGCCCGCTCTACGGGCCGCGGCGTGGGAGGTGTGTTTTTTAAATCATCTGTACTTGTTTATTTTAGGGCGGGCCGTCTCTCGGTCCACGGTTTTTATGGCCCTTTTGGCCGCCGTGGCATTTATTTTTATCTGTTATGATTGTGTATAGTGTTTGTTGTTATGTTTGTTTGTTTTTTTTATTGTTTTTGTTGCCTGTTTTAATTAGAGGGCGGCCCGCCCGGCATCTTATATGCCATTTTAGCCTTTCAGCCGGCGTTGCGGCCCGCGGCCGTGCGGCGCCTACTTTTTAATGTTTCTGTTTTGTTTTGGATTTGTGTGTTGGTGTGGTGCGCTCCCAGGCGGCCTGCCACGCCAGGTTTCGGCCGCCGGGGGCGCACCGGAGCAGATTGTTGTGTGGCCGGGCACCAGCGTGGTGCCCGGCCACGAGTAAATGTTTGTGAAAATGAAATGTATGTATGTGAAGCATTTACTTCAATAAAGAACCCTGTCCCGGTACCCTGACAGTGCTGCCCAGCTGGCCCAGTTACCCTGACAGTGCTACCCAGCTGGCCATGTTACCCTGATAGTGCTGCCCAGCTGGCCCAGTTACCCTTATAGTGCTGCCCAGCTGGCCCAGTTACCCTGACAGTGCTGCCCAGCTGGACCACTGTTACCCTGATAGTGCTGCCCAGCTGGCCCAGTTACCCTGATAGTGCTGCCCAGCTGGCCCAGTTACCCAGACAGTGCTACCCAGCTGGCCCAGTTACCTTGATAGTGCTGCCCAGCTGGCCCAGTTACCCTGATAGTGCTGCCCAGCTGGCCCAGTTACCCTGATAGTGCTGCCCAGCTGGCCCACTGTTACCCCGACAGTGCTGCCCAGCTGGACCACTGTTACCCTGACATTGCTGCCCAGCTGGCCCACTGTTACCCCGACAGTGCTGCCCAGCTGGACCACTGTTACCCTGACAGTGCTGCCCAGCTGGCCCACTGTTACCCCGACAGTGCTGCCCAGCTGGACCACTGTTACCCTGACATTGCTGCCCAGCTGGCCCACTGTTACACCGACAGTGCTGCCCAGCTGGCCCACTGTTACACCGACAGTGCTGCCCAGCTGGACCACTGTTACCCCGACAGTGCTGCCCAGCTGGACCACTGTTACCCCGACAGTGCTGCCCAGCTGGCCCCGTTACACTGGCAGTGCTGCCCAGCTTGCCCACTGCTACCCTGAGGGTCCTGCCCGGCTTGCCCACTGCTTCCCTGGCAGTGCTGCCCAGCTCGTCCACTGTTACCATGACAGTCCTGCCCAGGGTTGAATCTGCACTTTGTAATCCTCGATGCCGAAAGGAAAACTTTGGGAAATCAAATATGGAGAGGATACTTTTCTTCAAACCTGTGATACCAGAATCTCAGCTTCCATTTTCCTATGAATCATGGACACTTTGTCACAGAGCAGTTCACTGATAAACAGCACCAGTTAGCCTCCAGGTGAGAAAATGAGAGAATGCTTTTATGGAGATGACAATGTTCTGGATGACAAACATCCAGGAAGAGCCTATTTTTCCAAACCCGGTTCTGCCCGGCTCGCCCACTGCTACCCTGACAGTCCTGCCCGGCTCTTACTGCTCCGAGTGGAAGAGCGCCTGCAGCACTGCGTTGATGTAGCACGTGTTGCCGAGGTTGTTGAGACCGCGCCTCGGCGGCGGCGGCAGTGGCGGCATGGCGATGTGGCTGACGTCATAGCCGCGGTCGAGGTCAGGGCCGGGGTCAGGACCCGGACCGGGGCCGGACGGGTGGGACCAGGCGGCCGCACGCAGCAGGGTATCCATGGCGGCCGCAGACGGTCGGGAACGACTCTGCCGGCACACCAAACACAGCTCAGAACCCTCTCACGCTCATCCACACAATCGCCCAAACAACACACACTCGCACATCCCAGACACGCCCACACACATCACATGCACGCCGGACACCGCTCATAAGCCGCACCAGCTCATCCTCACACCCGCGCATACAAGACACACGCGCACATCCCAGACACGCCCACACACATCACATGCACGCCGGACACCGCTCATAGGCCGCACCAGCTCATCCTCACACCCGCGCATACAAGACACACGCGCACATCCCAGACACGCCCACACACATCACATGCACGCCGGACACCGCTCATAGGCCGCACCAGCTCATCCTCACACCCGCGCATACAAGACACACGCGCACATCCCACATACGTCCACACACATCGTACACACCAATACATAAAACTTATCAATACCCTCATAACTACATGCACCATAATTGTAGATACCCACACATATCGCATGCACTCTGGCACAACACAAGCATGCCATATAATAATAATAATATGCATGACATTCACCACCCTGTGTATAATGGTACCAGTCTGATGCACTGAAAACCAAGATGTGTCACTAGTTGCCGAACACGATGGCCGGTGATATTTTGATGTGAAGCACCAAGTCATAAAACTTCTTTTTTTAAATACCCAGTCTGTGCCAGCCGATAAATGATTTTTAAGGACGCCTGTGCTGTCACCTGTTGAGAACATCCTTAACTCTTGTATTTGTTGTCCAAATAACTTATACGAGGGGTCATTTTCATAAGCTCTAAGCCACTAGAAACTTCAACAATATATACAGTTATTGCCAGAAATACTCATCACATGACACCACAAGATCCACCTGCAGAGAGCGCGTCACCGCCGGCTGGTGTACGGTCAGTGTCGGGTGGAGCCTCATCAGTGTGGACCATGATCACGGACCCACCTGCAGGGAGAGCGTCAGAGCCGGATGGTGTTCGGTCAGTGTCGGGTGGAGCCTCATCAGAGTGTGGGTCACGTCGGCCAGCTGTACGTAATCGTCGCCGTGCGGGCCGACCTCCTGCCTCAGCTGGTCCAGCAGCGTCGGCAGACGGGGCAGCACCTGTTGTCACACCGGCCGCACCCATCACACCGACCACTGCTGTAGTGCACAGCAGCACACACGGCAGGTCCGGTCAGGTCGGGTCAGGTCAGGTCAGGTCAGGTCAGGTCAGGTCAGGTCCGTGCGGGCCGACCTCCTGCCTCAGCTGGTCCAGCAGCGTCGGCAGACGGGGCAGCACCTGTTGTCACACCGGCCGCACCCATCACATCGACCACTGCTGTAGTGCACAGCAGCACACACGGCAGGTCCGGTCAGGTCAGGTCAGGTCAGCTCTGCTACTCACCGCAACCCAGCACCACAAAGCACGCAAACATAGGCTGCAATACATCATGCCACGCTGCAGTCTACTTCATCTGACAAATTAGAACCTTTGGGAGCGGAAACAAAATGAAAGGAATTGGCCAGATACATGGCAGCAGAAACTGTTGAGCAGTAAGCACAGCAAAAGCTGATGTAAGTACACATTAGCAGCTACATAGGCTCATGTGGACTAGCACATACCATGGATGTATCGAGGTCACCATGATACAACAGTTAGTTATAAAGGTCTTAGGGTGCGTTGACCCTGGCTGGATCACATTGAGGTCACCATGATACAACAGTTAGTTATTAAGGTCTCAGGGTGCGTTGACCCTGGCTGGATCACATTGAGGTCATCATGATACCAGTTAGTTATTAGGGTCTCAGGGTACGTTGATCCTGGCTGGATCACACTAAGGTCACTATGATACCACAGTTAGTTATTAGAGTCTTAAGATGCGATGACCCTGACTGGATCACATTGCACCCATAAAAGCATATTTGAAACCATGCATATCTTAGCAAGCCAAAGATTATCAACTGAATGGATATGCATACTATCTGAAAGCACACCTGTTAAACACGCGCACTGGAGAAGGAGGGGGGACAATCCGCCCACTCCTGATGTTCGACGATATCTCATAAACGGATAGGGTTATTGTAGTGAAATATTGTGACTGTTTGAAATTGACTAGTGCATCCTATGCAGAACAATTTTTTTTAAACCCGCTGGTAAATTTTAGTTACTGAGGGGTGAACAATCAACGGACCGGCCGCCTGGTCGCCCAGCATTCAAGGTCACCAAAGTTTCGTCGGCACGGCGCGCTGGCCGATCTCGACCTCATTTGACCTTGAATGCACTTTTCTATGGTCATCAAATTTGTACCGAAGCGAGTTCACTACAGTCGCAATATCCTTTCCACACTTTAAGCTTCCAGCTTTAGTAGTTTCCAAGATCTTAGAGGTAGAGGGGGCGGAATCCCCCCCTCTGGTTCACATTATGTGAGGCCCCAAGGCACATGTTAAATAAGAGGAACACCAACCGGCCGTTTGATAACACTGGTAAAATGTAGTTCCTTAAAATACTAGTACCAGCTTGTGGCCAGCCATTGTGCAGATTCGGCAGTGACACGAGTACTCGGTAAAGTCACCTCGGCAACGGCGGTTACCTTATGGAAGACTTCAGGCGAGTTCTGGAAACCCAGCAGCATCAGGGTAACCACTCGGAAGACAGAGCGACGAACGGCCGGCAGAGAGAGCGCCCTGAACAGCTGTAATACCGCCAGCCGTCAGCCGCTATATGCTACTAACGTAATCACAGCTGCACTACGTCTACAGCTACAGCTACATCCGGAATACCTTGGCAAAACAAACAGAACCACACCAGTAGCTAAAATTATAACACGTCGCCAACACACCAAGACTACGACAGTGGCTACAGCGAGACTACATCGAGGGACTACATCTAGACTGCGTCAGAACACTCTTGCCTCGTTCAGTGGGAAAACCACAGCGCAATGGGCGGCTAAGACCACCAAGCATGAACAAAACCCACAATACAACACCACGAAGGTGCCGTATTTTGCCAACTGTAAGGGTCAATCCACGTATAAAAAAATGTATGATTTATTCCAGGGACAGCAAAACCCCACGGCAGCAGACCACAGCACTTTTCAACAAGACAATTTCACATAATTAACCGTGTGGCACTGTAACACGATGGCTTGATGTTCTCCTGCCATTTACTTATCCTGTGCTAGTCGCACAGGTAAAGACAGCTATCTTTCACACGACAGACGGCTTGGTAGCTTCAGCCTGCATGCGGGCCATGTTCCTGTTAGACATCCTCAAATTTATTTTACCCACAGATCTTCAGCCATACAAATGTATTTTCCCCCAAGAATATTCAGCCATTAGTGAGACCACCACAGGAGCTTGGTACTTTCAGAAAGAATGACGGCATTCAGAGATGGACGTACAGAAGTGTGCAGCATGTGCAGCACACTGTTTATGTGTGTGTGCGAGGGGGAACCAAGATGCTCTTCACGAGCGAAGTTATGGGGTTCACGAGCGAAGGATGAGCCGGAAAGGGCGAGGAAACGCCGCGTCAGGCGAACGACTGCCCTATCCCAAACCGGCGCCAGCACCGTGCACCGAGTGTGAGCGGCCAAGGCGGCGCACCTTATCGATGCGGTCCACCACGAGCTGGTCGAGGCCCGCGGTGTGCCTCCGAGAGGCCAGCTGCCTCATCAGACAGCTGAGCCAGGTGGCCAGCTGCGTGCAGCGAGGCCACAGCAGGAGCCAGTCGCAGAGCAGATCGATGCCGCGCAATGTCGCCTCGTCACCGTCCTGGGAACGTGGCAATATGAAAGTATTTCGTTGAGTGTGGGATGTCAACAAAGAGCATGGTAAGACGTCGAAATTGGCTCTGAATGCGATGCCATAGCGAATGTCCTTCAGTTTCTTTGAACTCAATTTGGAACCAGTGAGGTACTTGAACATGGCTTCTTCATTGATTCTGGAAGTAGCGCTACCTACACCACCGACGACCGGTATTTATAAGACATGAGTGACGACATTACCTGGAATCACATAACGCGATGTGCGTGAATTAATCTTCGTAAAGCGTAGTAGCGTTTACTTACAGATAATTTTCATTACTACACCCATATTCATTACTGCAAGAAATGAGACATGAAAATCACCAAATCACACATCCTGAAGCACCGTGCCACGATATTTATGTTCTGAGTATGTACATAATCAACCTTATGCTCATGATATTTCACATGTATCAACACAGAACTTGAAGAAAATGACAGTCATTTGTTAAGTCTTGTTTTGGTACATCTGAAATGTCACGGGCATCGCGCAGAGTCGGAGAACGGCCTGTTTCTGGATTTTTGGCATCAAGAACAATATCCTCTCTAGAAAATTATACTCTCATTTTTCTCATATGGAGGTTGAATGGTGCTGTTTGATAATTAATTCTTCTGTGGAAAAGTGCTCAAGCTTCACTGGGGAATGCAAACTAAGATTCTGATGTTAAATGTTTGAAGGCAGTATCCTCTCCTGATGTGATTATACAAAAAGTTTCCTTTCGAAATCCAGAATTACCAAGTGCAAATCCAATCCTGGCATCAGGTTAATTCTGCACGTAAGCATATCATTTAGCATGTCCAAAACAGAGCTAAACCTTACGTTTCTTGTTAGTTTGCTTTTGCACTTTTAGTGAAGGATTAAAATGCATTACTCAGAAGTGGTATGTCCAATCTGTTTCCACCAGAAACAAATAATTGTGCTGGGGCGATAGTGAGAGGAAGGCCATGGCCACCGCAAAAGATGACTACCTCGTCCCAGCTCTAAGGTCATCGTTGGGTACCAGTCAGAGATGGCTAATTTCCCTTGTCCCTCAGTGAGTTCAAAAAGTGTAATCATAGACCACTCCTGAGAGTCCCCAGTTAAGGGACGCATCATGGTGATGCATCATGAAACGTAGCCGAGGAACGTGTCGTTAGCCGGTCACCTCAGGTCAACATAACCACAACACAACCACAACATTGTCTTATGTCGCTTGTTAGCTATTAAATGTTTTTTTTAGGTGCATGAACCACACCGGCTACACAGCTTCGGTTGTCTTATCTCAAGGCGAACACACCACCCACGGCACAGAATCGAGCCAGCGGCGCCAGAGGACATGCGCAGTGTTGCACGGCGGCAGACGGGGCTTCTGCTCACCTCGCGGACGCTGACCAGCTGAGAGCACATCGGACTGATGAGCTTGACCGGAACCGCCTGCAGAACCACGCTGAGTGCCGAACAAGCGCCACCGCCTGCAGCAGGTCACGTGGCGAAGGTCAGACGCCCGGCAACACCAACTGCTGCGTCGGGGGGCGGGGGGGGGGCAGGTACAACGGTGGGCTAGCGGTCACAGGCCGACCGTGCGTCTGTATATCTGCCGGCTCGAGGCCGGCTGACGTCGGGGGCGGGGGGCAGGTACAACGGTGGGCTAGCGGTCACAGGCCGACCGTGCGTCTGTATATCTGCCGGCTCGGAGGCCGGCTGACGTCCAGCGGTACCAGACCGGGCCGTGTCGCTGCGCGGCGCGACACGCACCACAGCTACGAGGCGATGGCACACGAGATCGCCGGCACACAGCTGTCCACGGATACATTAGTCGTGAAATAGGCTGGAATTTACCACTTCCTGTACACTTAATAGACATCCTTCCCCAAAAAGTATCGGCATGATACTTCCCGATGTGTGTTTATGACGTTTCCATGCCTCATTTCTGAAAGATTTTCGTCTACAAGTATTATGCTTATGCTCCCCAATACAGATCGTGATACACAAGCATCTCGGAACACAATTACCTGCGCTACGAGAGGCATAATTGCTACGTTAGTGTATAACATACCTGTAATGTGGCCTGTTCGCAACACCACTTGTTGATGGTATGGTATTTGCTATCCTTGTCATTAATATATGTCTTCATATAATAAACGTCTTCCAAAATAAACGAAAAACATCCACATATGAGTAGCTATTGGCTCAAAATTGAGCTTCGAGGAATGATATTGTAAATGCCATGCTTCCATAGGACATTTAGATATCCTACCTACTGTACTAGACTTTACATCTCACACCTAACGGAAAAAAACAACATCTTCAACACTGCAGCCGTCACACCACCGCACTGGCCTGGCTCGGACATGACGCCGTAGACCGTCTGCATGGCGCTGATGGCCGTCTGCGTGCTGGAGAACAGCTCGCCGAACAGCGGCTCCAGTCGGTGCAGGTGCGCGGCGAAGGCGGCGATGTCGCCGCTCGTCTCGGGCATGCTCAGGGCGGCCACGGCGCGGATCAGCGCGCGTGCCAGCTGCAGCGCCTCGTCGTACCTGCCGGCCACCGCACGCTCCGGTGTCACGCTGGGCCGCTGCACAGTGCCAACTGACACTCTGTGGTCGAAGCGCCCTGAAGGCCACACAACTCACTGACTAAACTGAGGTTCTGATGTCACACGTTGGAAGAAAATGTTATCTCCTGGTGTGATTACACTGATACCTTTCCGAATCCAAGATGATAAGATGCAAATCCAACCCTGGCATCAGGTTGATTCTGCACATAATCATAGGATTCAGCATGTTCAAAACAGAGCACAACCGTATGGTTTTGTTTGGCTCGCTTGCTTTCGTGCAATTGGTGAAGGATTGAAATACATCACTCAGAAGTGGTATGTCCGATCTTGTAGTTTAGGGGCGCAACGACTGCAAAGGTCTGAATCTGTCTGAGAAAAAAATTAATAATAATAATAATAGTGGTGGCGCGCGCCAGCTGCAGTGCCTGGAGGTGCCCGCCGCCACCACACGGTCCGGTCACGTGGTGCCAAGCTGTCACTCACCACCCACTGCCACCTAGTGGGGCGCCACCACCCGTGCACCGCCCGGCTGTTCTCACCAGCGCTGCTGGCCATAATTCCGCTTGGTGTCAACGTCGATACAGTGTCGTAACATTTTTTTGTTGTAGAGTGGATGGGAGCCAGGGTGATGTAAAAGAGCCAACTATGTCAAAAGATGAGCAAATGTAGATGGATAATGCCGATTGGTGGGTTACTTTTTATGCCTTTGTTGATTGCTTGATGATGGTGATGAAGTTAGTAGTTTATCTGCTGCTTTTACCAGTCGGCAGTTCTGCTGCCAGAAGCCATACACGCTTTTAAAAACACAAACATCATTCATAGCCAGCAGGAAAAACAACAACAATGGCACTTAATGTCAAAAAGAAAAGGTGGTGTCAAAAAGAATTGTCGTTAAGCGTGGGTCTCCACCCAAATTTTACATTTGCGGGGCACTGCGTCAATATAAGCTCGCGTGACACACTGCTTACAGATATATCGATGCGTACAATGATTGTCCATACTTTACGTTGTGTGCTGAACACATAACAAAGTCACAAGCTGATATTTTGATCAAAATAGATGCTAAGGAGGGTAAATATAGTTATCGTAATAAATTTTAAAAACAAACGAATGGATAGTGGTATCCAGAGATCATGCGGGACATTGCTCTTTTCCCCATTTTTTTGTATACTTCATACTGGTTTTGAGCCACATGCCCCCCTTATTTAACACTGCATTGCGCGATGGTCACCCACTGGGCGGTTAGTTATGTGGACTTTAGGGCGCATCGACTGCACTGGTCATGTAGCCCCACTGGGCAGTGATGAGTGGCTGTGACAGTGCTGTGTATGTGCTGTGCCGTGCCGTGCTGTACACCTGGGCCGCCACTGGGCGGTGGTCAGTGGCTGTGACAGTGCCAGTATGTGCTGTGACAGTGCTGCGTATGTGCTGTGCCGTGCCGTGCTGTACACCTGGGCCGCCACTGGGCGGTGGTCAGTGGCTGTGACAGTGCCAGTATGTGCTGTGACAGTGCTGCGTATGTGCTGTGCCGTGCCGTGCTGTACACCTGGGCCGCCACTGGGCGGTGGTCAGCGGCTGTGACAGTGTCAGTATGTGCTGTGACAGTGCTGTGTATGTGCTGTGCCGTGCCGTGCTGTAAACCTGGGCCGCCACTGGGCGGTGGTCAGCGGCTGTGACAGTGTCAGTATGTGCTGTGACAGTGCTGTGTATGTGCTGTGCCGTGCCGTGCTGTAAACCTGGGCCGCCACTGGGCGGTGGTCAGCGGCTGTGACAGTGCCAGTATGTGCTGTGACAGTGCTGTGTATGTGATGTGCCGTGCCGTGCTGTACACCTGGGCTGCCACTGGGCGGTGGTCAGTGGCTGTGACAGTGCTGTGTATGTGCTGTGCCGTGCCGTGCTGTACACCTGGGCTGCCACTGGGCGGTGGTCAGTGGCTGTGACAGTGCCAGTATGTGCTGTGACAGTGGCTGTGCCGTGCCGTGCCGTGCGGCGTACCTGGGCCGACACTGCGGCCGCTCAGTCATCAGGTCCGCCAGTCCGGCCAGGCTGCGCGGACCGTGGCCGGCCGCCGACGCGTACGTCACCAGCTGGGAGCGCAGCTGGGGCAGCAGCGGCCGGCCGGCCGGCTCGGGCAGCTGGTCCAGCAGCCAGCCGACCAGCGCCACGCCGGCCTCCTGGTCCACCGGGCCGGCGGCGCTCAGCAGCGGCTCCACCACCACCTGCAGGGCGCACCGCTCCAGCACGGAGCCGTTCCACCTGCGAGACGCATCGGGTCACAGTTGGCCACCATCAGCAAGCATACTCCGCATACTATTCACTGCCCAGTCTCAACCTATAAAAAAGAAACCAACAGCTGATTGCTTGCTTGCTTTATTGCTTGCTTTATCTCTTGGGGACAGTGCTTTCACCCGAGTTGTCCTTAATGCAGCGCGACAGTATTCAACTAAACATTTGGCAGTTTTACAATGTTAACATACAATTTGTATGTCATGCTATCAAAATGCAACAGTCGTTGTTGTTCGTTGGTTGATTATTGAGGTTATGGGTCCATCGACTACAGTGGTCATGTAGCGTTCACCTATTGCTATTCGTCTTTTTCATACGCTTATTTGTGTCATTGACTTTGATGTACGCTTCATACTCTCCACCCTACCAGCAATGAACGCCACGATATTGGTCCCAACATACTTCGCGTCCACTTCGTAATGGGCACGCCCACGGTAAAACATACACTATGAAATGATGACATAACATGGCCTCTGTGACTGACGTTAGAGACCCCCTTAACCTTAGGGATCACTTCATGACGACTGCTCATCATTAGCCAGACCATTGTGCACGACCCTTGCTTTGCGTACAGGTCCCACTGTCTGACGGCCATAGCTCGTGAGGCGCCCACTGTCTGACGGCCACAGATCGTGAGGCGCCCACTGTCTGACGGCCACAGATCGTGAGGCGCCCACTGTCTGACGGCCACAGATCGTGAGGCGCCCACTGTCTGACGGCCACAGATCGTGAGGAACCCACTGTCTGACGGCCACATCTCGTGAGGCGCCCACTACCTTCACGACCACGGCAGTGGTTCGGCACCCACCGTCCCCACTGTTTGATGACCATGGCGCCGGCCTCCGCCAGCTCGCGAGTGGCCGCCGTGCGGACCATCAGCACGCCAGCCGCGAGGATCTTCTGACACATCTGCTCCGACACCGCCACGTGCGCCGACCTCTGCACCAGCAGCCGGGTCAGGGAGAGTTTCAGCGCCTCCGGGTGTGTCGACCGGATTATGCCCAGCAGGACGGTGTCCATCTGAGGACAGCAGCGGCACAGTCTTGGTGGTGGGTGACACCCGTTTGTTACTTTGTTAGTTGTTTTGGATTGAGGGAATCATCAATTCAAGGAGTAAAGTTGCTAGTGCAGCTGTGGTTGAAGGATGTGAAGCAGTCAGACTCATTAGTGTAAGCATGTGTCCAAAAGCCAGCTGACAAAGTTGGAATAATTCAGGTAATAGACAACACAAAGCAACAGTAGCACATCAGAAGCACAGCACACACAGCAATGACTTGGTGGTAAATACACCCATTTTATGCCAAACTTGCTCTTAATAGAAGACCATGTCCTAGTATGCCATGCACAGACTATGTTGTTACTGGCTGGAACTAATTCCATACCACATGTATGGTGATGCATGGCAATTATCATAAAAATAGGCATTATGCACCACTAAGGCAGGTCCCTGCCATAGTGGTATATGCCTCAGAGTAGGCAAGGACTAAGGCATGTTTCTGCCTTGAATAGTGCTGTGTTAAACTTTGGAGGATCACACACATAATGTACATATGCACCTGCTATGTTTATGACTTGCTTTTGGCTAAATGTGATTCTAAATTAAATCTGTTGAGTGATATCAAGCAATTCCCTAAGAAATGTAAGGATTCCACTTACATCATTTATTAGAAGGCTGGCAAGTTTTTCATTTGATGCAAATCTTCATTTTAAGGTAAGGGCAATTTGATGTGACCCACATGACCTCTGCAACGTCACATGACACAGTTTTGGCACTGTCCTGCTCTCTGACGAAGTGTTTTTGATGATAGCCATATCAAACACATTTTATAATGCACATACAAAATTCATTTTGAAGTCAGTTCACTGACCCATGTGTGACCTCTGTAATCTTTGATGCTTACATTTGTGACATCAAAGCAGGATGGATGTTGTGTACTTGGACTTTAGCAAAGCTTTTGATAAAGTTCCACATTGGAGGCTAATTCATCAACTACAGCAACATGGGATTGTTGGAAAAGTTCCAGGTTGGATTGAAGCATGGTTGAGGGGAAGGAAACAAAGGGTAGTGCTAAATGGAGGTAAACCTGATTGGAAGGATGTTCTGAGTGGAGTACCATTGGGCTCTGTTCTAGGGCCCTTCTATTTATCATCTTTGTGAATAACATTGATGTAGGACTGAGGAATAGTGTTCAAATTTTCTATGACATCCAGCTGGTAGGAGTGGCAAACAGTAGTGATCACTCTAGTAATATTCAACTAAACTTGGAGGACATAAAAAAGTGGGCTGATCAATGGCAGATGTCTTTCAACTATGATAAGTGCAAGGTTATGCATCTGGGGTCTTCTCCTTGGGTTCTTTTACGACGTATTCAGCCCCTAGGTTATATAGCGTCGCCAACCTCTCACGCTGATTGGTCGCGGGTGGACTCGGTAAATGCCGTCGGTTGCGAGATTCGAACCCACAATCTTGCGATCAAGAGTCTGACGCTCTACCAACTGAGCTACCGCGGCCCCATGCATCTGGGGTCTGGAGGTGCGACTTTCATATATACAATGGGAGGGAGGGAACTGGATGTTATTGAAGAGGAAAGAGACTTAGGTGTGTTGGTTTCAAAAGACCTTAAAGCAGAAAAGCAATGTATCTCAGCTAGGAATGGCACTCAGAATGCTGGGACTCATTAATAGAAGTGTGAGATATAAGAGCAAGGAAGGAAGAGATATAAGAGCAAGGAAATCATGAAAAAAAAACTGTACTTAGCATATGTGCGACCCCACTTGGAATATTATATACAAGCAAGGAACCCCTACCTAGAAAAAGATATAGATATGCTAGAAAGAGTGCAGTGCAAAGCAACTAGACTCATCAGTGGAATAGGTAACTTAGAATATGGAGAAAGACTTGTGGCATTAGATATGTACTCACTCAAGTATAGGAGATTAAGGGGGACATGATTGAAATGTACAAAATTGTTAAATGACTACATCAGGTCAATATGAATGATGCTCTTCAGTTTAGAGTATCACATAGGGGTCATTAATTCAGGTTAGACAAGTTGAGGTGTAGGACAGTTAAGCGACAACAGGTCTTCAGTCAAGGAGTTGTTGATCAGTGGAATAGGCTGCCTGCTGATGTGGGGAGTTCCTCATTGAATGTATTTAAAAGTAGGGTGAACAAATGTTTTAGACAGAAAAAAAATCTTGTTTTTGAGTTCTGATTTGTGGTGGATGGGGTGAGATTTGGGCAAGGTGGGTGTGCACGGCACAGGCCCCTTTAAACAGGCATGGATGCGGTTTGAAAGTTGTTGGTAGGGCATTCAATCCACATGTGTTGAGGGGGATTAGGGGAATAGGGCTGGATAGCTAGGGTAGATAGGCATTGATAGGTGTGTGGGATGTTGGTGGATGGTGTCTTTAGGATATGGTGATGGTTGGGGTGGGTCTTTTTACCAGGCTTATGGTATCTTCCATTTATGGGCTTAACTGGATGGGTTCTTGTGGCTCTTATTAAGTCTAAACTCTTTATGAGTCTTTATAACTGTGACTTGTTAATATCCATCTTCTTGGAGACATCCTTTCATATTAGCATTATGTGAAGAGAATTGACACTTTCTAGCTGACTGCAGCATGCTGAAGATGGCAAGACATCTGGCAAATTTGTGCTTTAAGGTAATTTTTTCATTCTTGGAATTTCTTTTTCAGCACAATGTTCATGAATGTGGTCAACATGATGTGGCTACTTGTTTTCTCTGAAAATGCATACTTTTCAGTTGGCTGGCAAAGTAACACCAAAAGGGGGCTTGGAGATGGGTAATATAGCAGAAAAATAATTAAAAAAAGAAGTGTAGCATAGCCTAACCTGACATAACCTAACCTCCCATGGAAAAAAGTGCACAAAATCCAAGCAATTTTTTATCTAATATGTTTTACTCTGCTGGGGAGCTGAGGGGAAGCCATGGTGTTTCTTGAGCTAAGCCACACATAATTTATGTCATTGTCTTTTCCATTATTTTACTCATTTTACCCATAAACTTAGTACAAGCTTTTGCTGTTTGTACACACCACATTGTGCCAGATTGGAAACAAAAATGTTAGTTCCTGTATTACCACCATAATAGATTAGCTACCCTTCCAAGTTTCATATTTTCGTTAAAAATTGGTAACATTTCAGTACCACAATCCCTCGCCTTAGTATCCATGATGTGTGTCAGTTGAAACACTGCATGGAACAATCCAATGTATGGTTCTCAGTGCATTTCGGGCTTGGCAGCTTCGAGACCTCCACATGTGATGTCATTGCTATGAGAAGGTTTTTCATTCTATGTCTACCCCTAAGTTAAATTATTAAATTACCGTACTTTAGCCACCGTCCTAACTTTAGCCAAAACTGGAAATGTGATTTGAAGAAGCATTGCAGTGACATGACACATGCTAGCCAAGCAATTGTTTCCCCTAAGTTTCTCTAGGGTCTTGGCAACATGCTGAGGTGGCTCAGTTATTGTTTTTTCATCATGGCATTGATTGTGGAATTATATTTTGCATGAGTGAAAAGTGATAAAAAATCAGAGGTGGAAAAGTGGTGCAGCGCAGATGAATCTAATGCAGATGAATCTAACACTTCGATATCGAAATCTATTAGTTACATAGGTTGGTTATATCCTCTAATTTTAAATGAAGTACTTTTTGTCAGTATTTTCGAAAAATGTCCCCAAAAATTTTGAGTGGCTAAAGTTAGGACAGGAATATGAACGAAATCCCCTAACTTTAGCCACTCTGTTTAGGCTGTTTTGGCATAATTTTCCGCGCTGCGGGGTGTGCGCGCGCGCCCGCGCCACCTCCTTGTATCTGCACCTGTCTGCACCTGTCCTAACCCTCCCATTTCACCTTTCTTTGTTCCACAGTTCTGACACGGTTTCCGTTATTTTCCCTGATGAAGCGGAGTTAGATGATGAAGCGGAGTTACGGAAACTTCACTGATTCAGTGATTGAGGCAGCGAAGAGTGATGTTGATTCGGGAATGAGCCTTCAAGAGGCAGCGAGAAAGCATGGCATCAACCGACAGACACTCTCCAACAAGATAAATGCTAAGCATGAACAAGCCCCAGGCCATCCCATTGAGTTATCCCAGGCAAATGAAGCCAAGCTGGCCGAACGCATCAAGCTGCTGGGAGAGTGGGGATTCCCCGTCGTTGCTTCGGATGTCAAGCGATTTGCCAAGCAGTACCTCGACAGGCTTGGTGTGACAAGCAAACGGTGGAATGACAATCTGCCAGGGGACAAATGGGTCAAGGCATTCTGCCAACGGAATGGACTGACAAAGCGGATGGTGACAAACATCAGCCGAAAGCGGGCAGCTGTCGATCACAAAACAATTGAGGCATACTTTACCGAGCTCGCTGAGAGTCTCGCTGGGGTTCCCGCTGAGAATCTGATCAACTATGACGAAACGGGACTCACAGATGATCCTGGCAGGCGAAAATGTATCGTTCGTCGTGGAAGCCGCTACCCTGAAACCGTGGCAAACCACAGCAAGGTGACGACCAGTGTGATGTTTGCAGTAACTGCCAGCGGCCATCTGCTCCCACCGTTTGTCGTGTACAAGGCCAAGAACATGTACCTGGAGTGGACGACAGGAGGGCCTCGAGGCGCCCGCTACGCGTTTTCAAAGAGTGGGTGGTTTGATGAAACGTCATTTGAAGATTGGTTCATGAACATCTGCCTGCCGTATCTACATCGAAAGCAAGTACCAAAAGCTATCATCGGAGACAACTTGTCGAGCCACATCAGTGAGAAGGTGGTCCAAAAGTGCAACGAGAACAACATAAGGTTCATATGTCTCCCACCGAACTCGACACACCTAACACAACCACTTGACGTCGCCTTCTTCTCGTCGCTCAAGAAGAAATGGAGGAAGATCATCGGAGACTGGAAGGCGACGCCGTCTGGGAAAAAGTACGACACCCTGCCGAAGAATATGTTCCCGGCGCGCCTGAAGGAGTTGATCTCCGTCCTGAACACTGACAATCTCAAGTCGGGATTCAAGACCTGAGGGATTCATCCTCTCGACCGGTCCTGGAAAAGCTCCCGAAGAAGCGCTCTGATGACGGCGACGCCGCAATCGATGCCGTTATCGTCGACCATCTCCAAGCTCTCCGTGGCTCGAAGGACACAGCTGGACCGTCCCGTCGCCGCAGGATGAAACTGAACGTCCTGCCCGGCAGGTCGGTGCGCATCAGCTCATCCGATTCTGGTGACAGCGAGGCTGAGGATCTTCCCGAATCGTCGCCGTCCGAGGAGGACGAAGGCAGTTGCGAACAGAAGAAAGCGAGGACCGAAGGGAAAGAGGAGGATCAAAGGGATGACGGGTCGACCGAAAGCGACCAGGAGCAGGGATGTGACAGTTCGCCCTTGGGGAGCAACTGGAGCCGTGTCGCCCAGGGAGATTTCGTCATCGTCAAGTTGGTGGGGAAGAAGGGGACAAAGCTGTTCCTTGCACAAGTTGTCGCCACAGACTCCCCCCAAGCGTGTCATTCCTCAAGAAGCAGACGAGGTTCACGTTTGTGTTTCCCGCAACGGAAGACGTCAGTCTCATCGAACGCGATCAGGTACTCCGCCAAGTCAAGAAGATCACACCCGACCGCCGGGGACTGATATGGGCCGTCGACTTCGACATCGATGCGGAGACGCTTCCAGCGACTGTCTGAATGGCACTGGCATTCTTGTGACTGTGCGGTTCAGTCGTCACTGGGCATACTTGTGATGGCGTGATTGAGTTGATTTGTGTGCAGATAAGTTTCAACTTTCATGTGCCCAACTGTTGATCTATGCTCATTGTGGCTGTTTGGCTGTGATAAACATGTTCTGAAGGTTTAAAAAATGGTTAGGAACCTTCTAATTGTTCTTTTTTTTAACTACCGCGGTGGCTAAAGTTAGAACCGGACGTCTTATTCACTGGCCAACGTGAAAAAGTAGAAGGTGGCTAAAGATCGGAAACCCAGTCCAAACTTTAGCCAGCCACAATTAAAAAAAAAAAAATTGACCCCTCCCATTTCGGTGGGAGGGGGTTCTTGGCAACTTTCAAAGCTCACGGACCAGCAATGTTTTTGACACCATTGACATTGTTCTATGTTGGATAGCAAAAAAGTTATTCAAGTTTGAAGCTGAAAAATGGCTAAAGTAAGGGCGTTTTACGGTATGCTGTAAATGCTTCTCCTGTGATACAAATATTTCAGTTTTGTCTTTGAAGTATTATTACCATTTTTTTGCAACCAAAAACCCATGACATGAAACTTGTCCATTCCATAGGCAGCTGTGTAGTCTGATATGAAGTTTGGACCCTCATATCTAAAGATCCTTTCACTGCCTGCAGAAGTACAAGTATTTTTGTGTATTAAGGTGTTTTGGGAATTTCAGAATTGTCTTTCAGAATACCATTTTATTGAACATGATTCAGAAGATCAGCCACATTTTGGGGGCTCATGCTTACCCTTTGGTTGATGATGGGGATCATTCATATCAATATACTGTGTCATCCATGCTGCACTGCTGTTCTCTGTGCCACAATTTATCCACCCTTCACCTCGGGCTTCTCAGACTAAGGGGAAATTCAACACTCCATGCAGTTGAATAAACACTTCTTCATGTCAAGAATGCTTAGCTTCTTCCATTTTGCCACATACATCACTCACACTTGTAAGTCAACATGCACTCAAGCATAAACCTATATGGCTGTATGATATTGTGCAGGTTGGTAAGGATGTTATGGCCTGGATATTGGTTAATTTTTTTACATTACAATATTAGTTTATATTAGCTCAGGATAGATAACATTTGATTAGGTTATGTTAGGTTAGATTGGGTTAGGTTAGGTTTTCCTATTTAATCATCATATTGGTAAAATTACCAACTACTGCTTATTGATTTCAAGAAATACAATGAGATGATTATATTGGTTTAGATCAGATAAATATGAATAGGTTAGGTTGTGTTAGGCTAGGTTATGTTAGGTCCTCCTATATACTACACCATCAAAATTACAGGGTCCCATGTGTAAGTGCAATATATTCTGAAACTGTCACCATGCATCCCTCTGCCATCGTTATGTTCCCATGTTGGTGACCGACCGTGGTTTTGTGCAGTATCTGAGGAAAAAAAGACAGAAACCAAGCATTTTCTATGTGAAGAAGTGTTCAATCAACTGCATGGAGTGTTCAATTTACCCTTACCATAAGCAACACCAGAATCACATTCATAAATGTGGTATTCCAAAAAATGAATGTTTGAGAACTGCTTATAGCATTGGGCTATCGTAACGACGTCCCTGTGATGCCATTGTTCAAATTAGGTGTTTTAAGTTGGAAAATTTGTCCTTTTTTCAAAAGCAGCTTATGTTGGGCTAGGTTAGGTTGGTTTAGTTTTTCCATTTAAAAAAAATCCAAAAATAAATTGCTTTCAATTTTTCTTTTCGGAATTTTTCTCCAAAAGGAGGTTAGGCTAGGTTATGTTGCATTTTTATTGTATTTTTGTTAACATTTCTTTTTATGTTATGTGACCTAACTCAAAGCCCCTTTTTGGTGTTATTTTGCTCACAACCTGAAAAGCATTTGCACAGAAAATGAGTGGTCCCATCATCTTAGTCACATTCATGGGTTTCACATCTTACATCTCATTCACATCTTAGTTTACATTGCATTCAAATGCTAAATTCCAAAAGTTAATAAAACATCATACAGCACAAATTTACTGGGATACCAAAAATAACTAACATGACAACAATACTATACTATGAACAAAAAAGTATGGTATAGCAGACCAAAACATAGGTAATCCCTTCACCTAGAATTGTGCTACAAGATGTTTGTGTATCACAATCCACAATTGCAATGGTGATCATAATCTGTAAATTTTTGGATCAAGGTAAATTTTGATTTTGTGGATTTTTTTGTGTGTGTAATAGTATGCTTTCTGACATGATGAAGACGATGCAACCACTCATTTTCACAGCAAATGATTACTTTTAAGTCAATGGTGGTCAATACAATTGATGACATCCTAGGCACAAGTAACATAACCTAACCTAGACTAAGATAATGTAGCATAATATATAAAATGTATCATAGCATAATATAATCTAACCTAACCTAACCTAACCTAACCAGAAAACCAGAATCCTCAGTAGCAGATTTTTTGACCATGTCATCAAATATTTGCGACATTACACAGGCAACTTTAGTCACAATACCTACTAGACTTCCAGAAATTTAGTAAATATTCTTACTAAACACACTTCCTCTTAGAAAATATACATATTAAATCTTCGAGGGTGTGTTGGACAGCACTGCCCTTAACGATTACAGCATCGCAAGGAATTTCCGGCCTTGGTCGCATCGTGGATGCGTCGGTTTGTGAGTATGAATTATCTGAAATAAATGTCTAATTAAGGCAGAAACATAAGTTTTTCGATGTCAGAGTATTAAATTGAGTGCATGAAGTGTTGAACTTCTTCTTTATCACACCTATGACACACCAGGTATGGATAATTATATGCTATGTGCTATATTTTTAGTGAAGATTTTGATTGTTTATTTCTTTGCAAACTGAAAAGTAATCATTTGCGGAGAAAATGAGGGTGAGTGGTCACATCGTCATTTTTACATTAAAATACAGTGTATTCAAAATAAAAATTCCAAAGAATCAAAATTTACCTTGATCTCCAATTATACCACATAATTATGGTATTTATACACACAATACTGTTTGAACAAGCCATGGAGTCTTCATAAACACAGATCAAGAAACATCATGTCGATACTTATTTGGGCTGGATGTCTATTCAGTGTTCCGAAAGTGGAATATTCACCTCATTTCATGAATAATTTATCACTGACCTAGGACGTCCATGTCAACTTGTCCAGGCACAAATTAGGTAGGCATCTTACCTTGAGGCAGAGTCGACGGCTGAATTTCAGTGCAGGTTTCGTTGGTTGAACATGAACGAGTTCTATATAATGCAGCACTCAACAATCTAAATGCATCCGATTAACGGCAGAACATCTTGCCGGTGACCTATACGCTTCCGAGACTAAAGAACCCTGAATTGTTGATAGCCTGCCCGTGCTATTATCCGCGCTCAACTCGCTCCACTAACACGTTTTTCATCAGTAGTAAATTTTGTCCGCACGAATGGCAGTGCCCTATTACATTGTTACGACAGCCTATTTAATTATTTGAGTGTCACCATAATGAATTAAACATGTCAAGTGCAGCCACTGGAATATTATTCCGACGTTCTGCATCTATGGCATTGTCAGAACCTATGTATTTTTTGTTGCCCTAAATTTCCAATTTAGTACCCTGTGACATTACTGTGAACTATGAACTTGAGATTTCTCTAATACGGGTACTACCATTGGTGCTGACAGAACTGATGGTAACAGTACAAGAATAAACAGAAAATCTGCTGGTGTCATCCACCGAAAATGTCGTTCCTGCGTCATAGGTGGAAGCCAGGTTTTCTCGTTGACCTCTATATATAACTAGACAGATAACTCGACTTTTCAAAACGGTCCCTACAGCGGCGCCGCGTATGGGCAAAACGGCGGCGCTGGTAGGCGCTGTGTAGTGTGCTGTGGATGTAAAGCGGTAGATGTAATATATTGATGTAATATATATATATAAATATATATATATATATATATATCTATATAATATATTTATCTATATAATATATATATATATATATATATATATATATATATATATATCTATGTAATATATATATATATATATATATATTTTTTTTTTTTTTTTTTTTTTTTTTTTTTTTTTTTTTTTTTTATTTTTTTTATTTTTTTATATATATATATATATATATATATATATATATATATATATATATATATATATATATATATATATATATATATATATTTAAATATAAATATATATATATAAAAAAAAAACCAAAATCTTTTTTTTCCCCCTTAAACCTATACCCCGACCTGCCGCGTCGGGTCTGTATCGTAACCCCAAATGTATCATAACCTCAAATGTACATTAACCTCAAATGTATCATAACCTCAAATGTATCATAACCTCAAATGTATCATAACCTCAAATGTACCCTAACCTCAAATGTATCATAACCTCAAATGTATCATAACCTCAAATGTATCATAACCTCAAATGTATCATAACCTCAAATGTATCATAACCTCAAATGTATCATAACCTCAAATGTATCGTAACCTCAAATGTATCATAACCTCTAATGTGTCATAACCTCAAATGTATCATAACCTCTAATGTGTCATAACCCATAATATCAGCTGACGATGGAGAAGTGTGGCGTGCGATTTTGGCCCGTACTAAATCAGAACATGTCTCAGCTTACGGAAAACCATTGTGAAAAAGAAATGAACTTGAAGTATACCGTATCCTCGCTAGGTGGCAGCATGCTATTTATTTGCACCATGATTGTTTTCAAGGACCAAAACTATTGTGTGTGTGTGTGTGTGCAATTTTATAGTTCATTGATTAGCAAAGAGGTTTTCGAATAAATGATGACTCAAGGCATGATTTATTGATGCATTGCTTTATTTACGGCCATGCAAAGGCTACAGACCAACACGTTAGTTCATGCACTTTTTGTGTAGTGCGATAAGTGCTGCCAATTTTGATATTTTCCTACATCTGAAGATTTTTCCGTGTTGCCAATCTGGCAATGATTTTCACCATGGGAGCGCTAGTCTTGTGTGTTCAAAAGACGATGTCAATCACGGCGCTCCTGAAACAGACTGGCTTTAGGTGTTTTCGCAGTCCACATCACGTAGATTCTGTCTCGCTCGTGTTCGCAGCAGGACAGTCAGCGCCCAGTAAGGTGACGTCATAATTATTTCGATCACTGCGGTTCTCGCGGCTGTTGTACCAGCGGCTCGGAGTGGGCCACCCTACTCAGAGCCCTGGCTAGGGGCCCGCGAAGCGGTTCTGTGGCTCGAATCAGGGGCCCTTTGAACCAACTGAAAATCTGGGGGCCCGTTTTAACCAGGGCCCGCCTCGAACCGGGGCCCCTGATAAAGGAAAAGTGCTTTTATTTCTGCGAAGTTTTACAAACATAGGGGCCCGCTCAAAAGTAAGTGCATGTTTTCCGCAGACTTTTTAAAAACATGAGGGGGCCCGCTTGCGAGGGGGCCCGCTCTCCAACCCTGCCCCCCCCCCCGAACTGAAATCCTGGTTGCGCCACTGTCTGCCGCCATAGCTATATTTAAGAAATTGATTGCTATATGTCGAAAAATATAACTTAATTTTGTTGATGACATTTTCAATTACATCGTTTATGTGAACGTCAGATCCATTCGAGAAATTACGCCTGCGTGACAATGCCAATGACTTTATTCAACTAATGGCTCCCATCGTTCGCGCAGCGACTTGATCGCAAACGGTGGATGCATTTTGAGGGAGATAGATGCCAATAACCGATAATATTAAATATACCTGAAGGTTATATGCGGCAAATTGCTGCCAGCTGAGAGTGATGCACCTTCTATTTCAAGCAAATGCACCCAATACCTACCATCAGCGGGAGCCGACATCGCGATGCGGTGCGGTGTTTTGAAGCGTGGACTAGGCACGTTTCAGATCAAGGGCGTGCTACACTCTCCTTGTTGGCTACTGTAATCAACGCTTAACCATTGTGACACGAGGGCTTTTTACAAACGCATCCTTGGATGGAAGGCAAATCCACCTAGCCGAGTTTTAAAACCGTAACAGGCAGAGCAATGGTATCAATGATGGCCCACACAGGTCAATTATTGGCAACTTTGAACTTAGGTCAAGCCAGGCTAACCAAGAACAGACTTTACATGACACATGCACTTTTACAAGTGCTACGTATGTGCTGACATCGTCGTTAACGTCTTCAGCATACTCCGAATGCTCCAAATGACGAAAATGTGGAAATGTCATTAATCTCAGAATTCTCAATTGCCCCAATACCACACGAAACTGGTTACATCCACAACTGGGAGCCTATTGCTAATATAAGTGGTGCGTAGATTGCGGAATATGCCCAATAAAAGCACGCAAAGCCGAGGATCATGGAGTACGTACCTGTGCGGAGCCGTGACAACCGCATATATTGTAGGGCGGCGAGGTCGGGGGCGGGGTCGGTGTGGGGGGATGGATGGGGAGGGGAAGGTGGGGTGGGGGATGGATGGGGAGGGGTAGGTGGGGGTGGGGTTGGTAGGAAGGGGGTTGGTAAGGGGGTTTTGTGGTTTGTCCGTGTGTCAGTCTTCAGTGGTCGGTCTGAGTCTTCGCACTGAATGGTGGCACTCTTGTTCGGAGCGACCTTTAAAAAATAGTTTCCGCACGGCCGCCGGCCGGCGGCCATGTTTTACTACGCTCACGGGCGCCGGGCGGCTCCCCGGCCCGTGCCGATCCCGCTTCCGGCGTGCCGCCGGCCCCCAACCGGGGCGGCCCACAGCGAGCGGTGACCTGCGAGTCCACGGTGTAGTTTGTGCTGTCATCATATGTGTCTTCGTATAGTCATCTTGTCGGCGCCCCGTAACTCGTTATCCTAACACAAATTTATAATAGCGAGGTCAAATCTTCTCATTTCACCACTTCCATCCGTGAGTGAACCTGGCTTGGTCGTGGCGCCAGGGATAGAGGAACCGCATGATTAGAGAGACCTAGGAGGGGAGGGGGAGTCACAAGAGTAATGGACGGACATTGGAGTTGGAAATGCGTCCGTCACCGGCCCTCGTCCAGCTTCGGGGCCCTCTTAAGTGTTAACGTCCCCGCTTGTTTCCCTCCATGTCATCCACCTGCATGCTCACACGGGTCACCGGACTGGCAAATTGAGGGCCTAGGTAATTATTCTGGGTCAAATTTTGACAACGATGGGTTTCTGACAGCTGCATGCACACATCGGGCCCCAAACAGCCCCCACTGGTCCTTAAATACCCTTAGCTAGTTCATGCACACTCACATGCATTCCCTTTCATTCTGAACGTTCGCTCCATTAATGACAAATGTAAAGTTTGGCCCTCGAATTTTCCCTTCCAGTGGTATGTGCGCATTCAGCAAGTCTTACTTTCTCTGACCGTTGCTTAGGGCTTTCTAGCCCAAAGTTAAATGTTAATTACCCGTGCTTAGGTCCACAACTGTGACCGGCTGACGCGACACTGTTGGTTGGGAATGATATACTATTACTTTACTGCCTTCAAGGCTCGATGACACTGGGCTGCGATATTCCGTTAGTTTCTGATGGTCTAATGCTGGGCTTGAGTATTAATGGCCGACATACCTACGATTAAATGAGTCAAATGCCTTGCCAGGCCTTGCATTGCTCTAACTTGCAATCGGCGGGCACCCCCACAGGTGGTCCTGGGCCACAAATCGGTCGGGATGACCCCCTATCGTCTTTCTAACCTATCCTGCCCGGGGTCATGGTCGGGAGACCCTCAAATCCCCTGCCTGTCCTATCCTTGGGGGGGGCTTACGGAACGCCAAACTTCATCTCCCCTGCCTGTGCCGTAATCGAGAGGCCCAGGCCTGCTGGAATAGCTGAGACGGGAAAGGAATACCGACCTAGCCGTTTTTGGCTTTTACCTAACTGTGCGCACAGATTCATCCCGACCCAAAATTGAGTGCCGCTGCCTGCGAGCTTACTCAATGGATCCCGTCGGATCTGACCACCCTCGGGATGCCCTTCCGCGCTCTGGGATCACCAGGCCGGAGGGTTTTTGCGGCCTAGAATTTCTCAAGTGAACCAGCTGCCTTGAATTATCCAGTCTTTCGGCACGCTTTCCCAGGGGTTCAACCAACAGTGTTTCGTCATTTTCCCGTCTTCTATCAGCCCTCCTCCGTCTCCTCCGAAGAGAAGAGGGCGGAGGCTCACTTTTGGGCCCATGGAAGTTATCGCCCGTGGAAGGGCGGCTTGCAGGCCGTCTCCTCGCTTATTGCGTAATCTGTCTCACGTTTTTCCGTCACAGACGGTAGTCGGGTTCGTCCTGTCCTGTCTTGCCGGCTAGCTTTTACATTTAAGTAACGGACGAACTCGGAATTTATTCCCTGCTAAATCCCTCATTCGCACCTAGTACGTTGGCCACTTAATGGTCAGTGGTTAATGGTTCGTTCCTCAACTGCATCGACTTAAGTATTTTGGACCTCCGAGTATTTACCAGGCCCGCGGCATTCAAGGGTAATACATGCGCTGATAAGTACAAAGCCTGAGGACGAGTTTCCAGCGATTTGACGGTAACGTTATTTCCCATCGTGACGGCTTTGTGACATTTCCCCCTGCAACAATTTACTTGTACGAGTCTGGTCTCCAGCATATCTCGGCGTGACATAAAACGCACACCACGGACCACGGGGTCCTCTATAACTAACTTGAGTCTCAAGTCCATTTCATTCCATTATAGATGTTATCCCCGGTCCCATATGTAATCCGCTTCCTGGGTTCAGTTGTTCGGTACTATTACCCGCACCATTTTAAAGCAGGTGGAAGTCTCGTAGACGCGTGGTGTGATGGTTTAGTGACCCAGTGTCCGGAAAGTATTTGCCGCAGCACTTCCAAGGCCAAGAACCCTCGACTCGACGCATTCGGCCGGGCGACATGTTGATTTGGGAAGCAGGTGTTAGGCGGGTGAGTGGCGAGCGAGGTAGAGAGAGCGAGAGAGAGTGAGAGAGAAAGAGAGAGAGAGAGAGAGAGAGAGAGAGAGAGAGAGAGAGAAAGAGAAGAAAAAAAGAGAGAAAAAAAAAAAAAAAAGGGAGAGAGAGAAAAATATTATTATTTTGGGGGAGGACCCAGCCCTCCTCCTCCTCCATAGTGACGCTCGAGTACTGCCTGATATGTTTCTGGACGAAAGCCCCTTTTCCCTGTTTCCTGACCCCGGAAAAGTCGGCTCAAGTCGTGTAGTGTGCCCCCTCCCCCAATCATTTAGCTGCCCTGGACCCGTGTTTATTCTTCGCTCCCATGAGACCAAGCGGGTCGCCGCCTGTAATGGAACCCGTGATCATTTTCTGCGTGAAGGAAGAATGATAACCTGACCCCTGTAATTAGCTTTTTCCAGGCCCGTTTAAAGCTTACCCTTATGTGAATAATTGCCTACACTGTCACGTTGCGCTGGTCTCTACGTCGGAAGTGCCCGGAAGTTTAGTGAGCATGGGAGGATGAATGTTCGTGACTCAAAGCTGAGTGAGTATGGAAGGGCTGCACGTCATTTAACGCCTGGTTGCTATTTCATTCTTGATAAATGCTTGGCCTGTGTAACATCCGCTATTTCAGTTTCGGTGTGGACATTTTCTCAGTGGCAACGGTTTAGTGTAATCTAAAACGAAATTGTGCGTCTGATTTATTCCACATTTTTCTACCGTTTACGTTTGCCAACTAGGAAACACGAGCGTAAAGAACACGGTGCTGCTCACACACCCGTACTTATTCTAAGTTACTCGACATGTAGCATGAATGAATCTTGTGCGGTTACTCTTGTACGTTCCGTCAAGGGTGACATCAAAACCCTCATAAACCCGCCGGAACCAAACCCATTGTCTGGTAGAATATGATGCAAATTACAATGTCTTTGCAGGTAAACGCACTGGAATGGCAGATCTCTGATAAACAAATGTCCATGTCATGCGATACTCCCGTTCACTACTGACTATTTGGGTTAACGGTAATGGTCTGTTTCCTCCACAAGGGTTAATGAACCCTTGGCTTAGTGGCACCGACCGCTCGGCTGCCTATGTGCTGGGGAACAGGTGTTGACGTGTGATTGGAGTGCGAGGGAGAGAGGGGGAGAGAGAGAGAGAGAGAGAGAGAGAGAGAGAGAGAGAGAGAGAGAGAGAGAGAGAGAGAGAGAGAGAGAGAGAGAGAGAGAGAGAGAGAGAGAGAGAGAGAGAGAGAGAGAGAGAGAGAGAGAGAGAGAGAGAGAGAGAGAGAGAGAGAGAGAGAGAAAGAGAGAAGAAGAGAAAGACGGAGAACAGAAGGGCAGAGGGACAGTGGGGAAAGAGGTATTCCCACCTTGTCTGTTTGCGCACTTTATCCGCTGAGTAACGTGGGGTCCCAGCGGATCTACGTTACTTTCATTCTCCCATGGAAAGAAGGGGGTTTATTTGACTGCAGTGAGCCAGAAGGCCTGCACTCTTCATTGACATCTTCCCGGAACCACGTGGCTCCTCAGTCACTTAAACCGGCTCCTCCGTCACTTAAATTCTTATCAGTAATGGGTGTGCGTGGCTATGTATTCTTTTCCTTCCATTCAAAGTATAAGCATTCATGTATATAAACAAAACATTCGCGTATCATCCACACCAACCTTAAACACCAAGCATGTCTAAACGATATAACATTCAGGTATCCTCCACCAACCCTGAAAACTATGCTCCACAAGAACCTTATTTGCCACAATTCGCTCCTCCATTTTACCCTTCCCGGGGCAGACGGTTACCCACATCCCACCGCTGGCTGGGGCCATCACATATGCATTACAAGGGCCGGTGGCGGACGGGTCACATGGGTTTCATGACAGTTCACGGGGACATTGCCACTCCTTGCTCCAGTTCACTCACATGTCGTGGTATTCACTCGCTTTCCGCAGAGTCTTTCAGTAGTTGCCGTGTCGACGAAAGCGAGCGCAGTTCACCGTTTCACAATCACTCCACTCAGCTCGCGAGCGACTCCCGGACGATTCTGCTGGATGTGCGAGCTTCTCGGCGATTCCGTCCAATGTTCCTCCTCCGTCGCAGCCGTGGGTGGTCCGCCTCCGGCGGCTGCCTCGGGTGGTGTGTCCCCGACGACTGCCTTGGGTGATGTGTCGACTCCTCCGGGGTGGCCCGCCTCCGGCGGCTGCCTCGGGTGGTGTCCGCCTCCGACGACTGCCTTGGGTGATGTCTCCTCGACTCTCCCGGGGTGGCGCTTGTAAATGCGCCTGTTATCAGACAACGCACGTCAGGCTCTTTGTGCCCCGTGGCCTGGCTGGTGGCTGATGGTGCCGGCTGGTGACGCTGGTGACTGGTGATTGGTGACTGGTGACTGGTGACTGCCGACTGCCGGCCGCTGATTGGCGGTTGGCAGTTGGCAGTTCCTGAGCGGTAGCTGTTTCCAGGTTACTGGGTCAGGCTGATACCCGTGGCTGGGCGGAAGTCACTACTTGCATTCGCGGCAGCTCCAAGTGGCCGCTATTGACAGTGTGGGCGTATCGGCGACGAGTAGGCTTCGTGTTTGCGCTGGCTTTTCACAAATTTATCCGCACCTGCCACGGGTTTCCGGTCGCGGCGGCTGGATTTCTCGTGTAGTCGGGCCGCATGACAACCGCATGAAACTCCGTGTTAAAAATGTAAGCCTTCTTACAATATCATGTCCTGACATCACCCATAATTGGGCTTTACCTTAGTGTGCGAAATTCATAAAGCTCAGCTGCTGAGAATGTCGCGTAGATGTCTAAGTTAGTTCCAGATCTATCGCGAACATACCGAAGGAAAGGGAAGGGAGAGGGGTGGATTCTGCCCCCCCCCTGCCGTCGCTATCACCCGAACCCCATCCGAGGGTTCGGGTGCTCAAGCCCGATTTCGGAATACAGCATTCGTCCAACCGTTTCAGAAGTGGTTTGGATGTTGTTAATGGACTAAATATAGTGTTTGTGATGGATGAAGATCACGCCATAGGGGATAATAAGATCAACTTTGCTCGGTTGTGCCAATTGACACATTCCAATGTATGGGTAATACTTCTTTCATATTAATTTCTTCAATTTCACTTAAAAACGTCATATTAACGCCCGAGTGATATTTCACTCCAGAGCTGTTGTTAAATAAACATTACTCTCACCTGCATACCATGTTTCATCGAGATCACGAGTAAATCGCACTTATCAAAATTCATGAAATATATGTAGCAATCTGATCTAGAGGACTGGGGGACTTCCCCCAACAAAATGAGCTAGCTGAGCGAGCTGACTCAAATGAGTCATGTGGTTTGATTGATACTGTCTTCCCGTCCAATTACGTATAGTATAGTATATTCACGATCTGACGAATGTAGTCTTAACACGCGCACTGGAGGGGGAGGGGGCGAAATCCGCCCACCCCTCCGGTTTTTCGCAAATATTTCCAGATTGTACCGGTCGATATACGCAATTTTGTGTACCTGCCTAAAAATGTACTGCACGTCGTTTGACGTTAGAAAAACGAAAATTGGCCGAAAATGTTTCCAGCTAGAGGCTATCAAAGTCAAAACATTTTGTAGCCCCAGACCACAAAAATCGGTGCTGATGCGCTTCCCGTATATTGGCAAAAGAGAAGTGTTCTTGGCAACACTAACGACTTGTTTGGTGTATATTGTTATGCTATATAGTTCCAAGGTCATGTAAGGTCACCGAGGTCAAGTCAGGTTATGTTCATGACAGGTCAACTGGAAGATTGTCATAAACGCAAATGACTCATGCGATTCATGCCATTTCGCATGTTACTCCCTACACATCCTGAACACAACTGTTTTTTCATTGTGAACCTAAGCGTTTGCACATTTCATTCATGTACTTCAGCCCTTTCTTCGTGAAGCCGATTGCGCAGGGCCGCCCGCCGGCCAGTCGGGCAGGCGGCCCGGTTCTGGTAACTTGAGCGGGAGATGGGCATACACCAATCGGTCTGTTTGCACAGCACCTTGTTTGTCGCTGTTAAAATATGCCTCAATTACTGCAGCGGGACGTGAAGGTTTATCGGTGTTTGAAGAGGGAGGGCTCTGGGAGGGCGTATCGAGCATATCAATGCTTCGGTCGGTACGAAGATCAAACTGTGGGCAAGACCTTCACGACCACGATAATATTTGTTGGACGTGGTGTTTGGTTTGGTCAACCCTGTATCGCTTTCCCCCACCGTGTGTCGATAGGAGTTGGCGTTTGTGAAAACAGGTGTGCCGTGAAGCATTTTCTGTTCTGAGCCCGTACAGGTCGGACGCAAAGCTGATCGCTCATCATGTCCCGCCGTACGCTCCGCCGCCTTAGCGCCGCTGAAGCAGCGCATCTCATCCCGCTGATCGACTCCGATGAAGACGAAATTGAAGCATCGTCGGACTTGGACAGCCAAGAAGAAGATGCCCTGTACGTTCCAGACGAAGACGATACGGATGACGAGAACACTTCTGTGTCTACAGCCGCTGCCGCCGGCACGCCAGCCGGCCCGTCAGCCAGCACGTCAGCCGGCCAGTCAGCCGGCCCGTCAGCCAGCACGTTAGCCGGCCCGTCAGCCGGCACGTCAGCCAGCACGTCAGCCGGCCCGTCAGCTGGCTCGTCAGCCGGCTCGTCAGCCGGCTCGTCAGCCGGCCCGTCAGCCGTAGCCAGTCCATCAGCTGGCACGTCAGCTGATGCGACCGGCGCGACCAGCCCTGAAGCCGTGGCCGCCTCCGTACTGCGGGACCAGCCCGTTCCGGCACCCAGCGTTCGGAGCATGCAGAAAGAGCTTACAAAGTCGAAGCGTACCCTGGAGGAAGGCGAGTACGTCCCACTTCAGCAAAACCCGGGCGCCTTCTGCGTGCGTGACCGCCGCACAACACAGTGGCTGAGTGGTCGCTGCAGCCGCCTGCCCAGCGCTCCAGGAGGCTGGACGTGAACCTGACGCGCCAGAGGCCAGGTCTCATCGGAGAGGCGAGGACCGTATCATCGGATATGGCAGCATTCAGGTTGTTTTTTTTCAGGACGGCGTGATCGACCTTAATCTAAAACACACCAACGAAAAACTGCTGGAGGAGAAGGCAAAGTATGAGAGGACCACAAAAGATCCGGACTCATTGTCACCTCCAGACGTACGCTCCAGTGACACGCTCAGAACTGATGGCTTTTGTCGGCCTCTCTCTGCTGCGGGGCTGCGTGGGTGCAAATAGCACAGCTGAGGACCTATTCCAGGGTGCATTTGCACCTGCGCCCTTCTCAGCCACAATGAGCCACCGCCGCTACATGAAGCTCCTGCGCTGCCTTCGGTTTGACGATATCACAAGCCGACCTGTCAGACGTGAAGCCGACAACTTCTGCCTGTTTCGTGAGGTGTTCGGCATGTTTGACGAAAACCTGCGGCGCCACCTGAAGCCGTCAGACGTCTGCGTGGACGAGACGCTTGCTCGATTCCGGGGACGCTGTGGTTTCAAGGTTTACATGCCCTCGAAGCCCGGCAAATATGGCGTTTTGTTCCGGTCGGTGGCCGATGCCGAGTATCGGTATATATGGAAACTCTGGCCATACGCCGGGAAACCGACCAGCCCGCAGCAAGCGCCGCCAAATTCCACTTTCGCGTCTGTGGTCACTGGCGGATCTAGCCCACCGGTTTGGGGGAAACTTTCGGTTTTCGGCGTCAGCCCCCCCCCCTCTCCAGTGGCGTACTTAGGAATTGCATCAGTGGAGGGGTCGGAGGGATTTGGAGGGTGCCCATTCTCCCACTATTTTTGGTTAAAAGCATCGGATTTCTACCACTATTTGTCAAAGGGACCCATTTTTTGACAATAATAATTAATGACAACATAATTTCCTGTGTAGGGTCCCCAGCCTACCTCCACCGCTTCTAAGTTATGAGATTTTTGTTCTTGTTTACCGAAACGTTCACGTTCATACTAAGTCAACGTTCGTGCACGTGTACACACTGGCAGATCCGATTTTGTCAACTCTTGCTGTAAGCAGAACTTGAGCAGCATAGAACCCTCGATGTGTGTCAGAATCTACTATGCTGCCATATTGGCTTCCAAACAATTATAAAAAATACCTTTAAAACTGGAGATTCTTTCATCCAGACGATAATTTTAACCTCGGCAAAGGTTGCTGCATTTTACTGCATTTCGGGGGGAGCAAAGACACTATGCCCCCCCTTTTAAGCGCTTCGGGGTGGGTGGGCATGGCCGGAATGGCCCCTCCCTGGATCCGCTAGTGTCTGGTGGAGCTTGTGAAATACCTAGCAGTAATAGTAATAGTGGTAGTAATAGTAGTAGTAGTAGTAGTAGTATGATTATTATTGTTATTATTGCTGTTCTTATCATTATTATTATGACAATACCCATTATAGTTTCCTCACATGTCCCAAAGCGTAATGTTCCCTCAAATGCATCAAATGCATGAAAATGCATACCTTGACCTTTATAAAGTGCTGATATATCAGTGACCTGAGGTCAAATGCAGCATCTATCATCCTTATTACATCATTAGTCATGCTCAAAGCATCATGGAAGCCCATTGTGGGGCAATCCATAGCACTGTCAAGCCAAGGCACGCAAAACAAGCAAAATTAACATGTTACCTCATTTGACCTTGAAGATATAGACCTAAGGTCATGCAATTTGCACACAATAAAGTTTACCACTGTACCCATCTACACTGAAGATTTCGTAACTCTAGCTTTAATGTGAGCCGAGATCTTAGGGGGGGGGGTGTGGAATCCCCCCCCCCCACACTCCAGTGCGCATAGTTTTCAGAGGCCCTCCAGGGCGCGTGTTAACACGCTGTGAGGAGAGCCAGGCGTGTTCGGTCTGCATTTAAACCAACCCGACGACTAACATTGGCACACGACACCTCCGACGGCTGTATACAATCGTCCTAATAGCGCATGATTCGTGGTTGGTAATATAAATGAAACATATCCTTTGCCACATGTTTCCACATATTTTGTATTGAACGTGCATCACTTTAACTCTGTCCGGCATTCAACAGTACAAAATGGCTTAACGTTCCGGCTTTGAGGAAATTAGAATTGCATACACGCCAGGTCACACAAGGACTTGCCCGGCTCCATGTGCCTAATTACGTTTCGCCAGTCTGTACAACACAATAGCAAGAACACGACCTTGTCTGCATCTTGACAACAGAGAGAAAAGGCGTTTGTAGGCGAAACAGGATTGCCCTGGCAGTGTTCGGTTATTTGAATGCCACCTACAGACCATGGCTGACGATAGTGACGATGTCATGCACAGAGGAATGGCTCCAGTTCAATGAGTAAAACACGACTGCATTAGCGTTACGAGCAAACCCGTAAACCTTTGCCTCATTGAGGGGTACCACAGCCTATTTGCCAACCAAGCCAAAACATGCAGCACACATATTTGGACTCTGAGACGAACTGGGCCAACCATGACACAAATTGAGCACTTTATGACAAGTGGCAATGTCTGGGAGGATTCGTAATAGCCGTAATGTGCAGGTGCCAGCCGAGCGTGATACATTTCGAACAGCCCTCCACAGTCCACACATCCCTCACATCACGACAGATCAGCACTAATCCGATGGCACTGTCGTATGGCATCGCGTCTGAACGTCCGATTGCGAGTCTTTTACATCAATGTTACTGTAGCACTGTAATTAGTAACATATCATTACAAAACTGGGGCCGGTCGAGAGCCAAGCTCTGGAAATCGGCTAACGACCCGGTCTCCGGTCGCATCGGCGCCTGGCATGACGCGGCCGGGGCGGCACCAGTGCAGCAGTTCGACTGGTGACGGGCTGGTGTTCTTTTGTGAGAACTTTGAGCATGCTCACCATCTCCCTAGCGGCAGTACCCTTTGCCACAACCAATGCACCCCGAGACTTGCTGGGCTCCTGCTGAAGTAGTTCCAACTGCTTCTTCATGTCACCCTGTGTTGGTGATGGACAGCTGGGATTGGGACCAGCATCAGCATCCTTACGTTCAAACAGAACATCATCATCAGGCTAATGAACATAACTGTCTCCAGTGTGCTCTGCTGCTGGCTCAGGATTTCCAGAAGCACTGAAACATCAAAATAATATCGTCAAAATGCTAATGAACTAGACAGTGTCACACATAATGCACATATAAGAAAATCAGTTTGAACTGCTTTGGTTATTAATAATGTTGTAATGAAATTACTTTTAAATTTGTTAATAACATGCAGTAAAAACAAATCAAACATATGCCACAAAGGCTTTCCATAAATGGCTGAGCAAACATTGGAAAAAAATGCATTCTAAAATTTGGAGAAATACTGCAAACAGGTAAGACTGATGCAGCCACTTCTGTTGCAGATACACTATTACTGTGACATATAAAACTGCAACAAGAATGCCATTGTACGTATGCTCAATGTACATTTTTATTTTTATTTGTATGCCAAATGCCACAAGAGGATTTCACACTAACTCAGGCAGTCAAGTCCAACTCTACCTATGCCCTCATATTATATTGAACCTTTGTCCATGTACTACATGGGTGTTTTCATGTGTCCTCCATAAAAAATACGTGAAAACTTGAAAATGTAATTATTGTGCTACTCAACATCAAAGTGGGACCAAAGGCACCTTTTCAGAAATCCAATCTCTGAAAACATGTTTGCACCTCAGGTAAAGCTAGAAATGATTATAATGGGCTGCTTTAGTGTTTTTTCCTGCTCATAAATATACCTGTCAACCAATCAATGTAAAGACATCACAAACATTGCAAAATTTCTTCAAATTCTGCAATTCAAAATTGTTGGGTGTTATCTTGCCTCCCAACTGAAAAGTATGCATTTCCAGAGGAAATGAGTGGTCAGATCATGTTCAGCACATTTATAAACATTGCAGTAGAAAAAGAATTTCCAAGAAATCAGAAATTACACCAGACTATAACTTCACAAATTTCCTTAGAGTGGTCAGATCATGTTCAGCACATTTATAAACATTGCATAAAAAGAACTTCAAAGAAATAAGAAATTACACCAAACTGGAAATTCACAAACCTTCTTATTAAAGTTATTTTCAGAATTTTGTGCATGTATTTAATCTCCCCGGTGCAGGTTTTTGTCCTCCCTGTGCATTTGAATGCTTATTTTTTCACTGCTGGTGGGCCTCACAGAGCCATTTGCCATCCTTTGCAGTCTGGGTATACAGCATATGTATGGTGCATACCCACAGCCAACATATGCCCATAGGCTTGTGGTGGAAATGGCATATGGTGGTTATGATCTGAGCATGAGGCCTAAAAATATATCCAAGGCTCCACCCCTGATTCCCACAGACCAGAGCTCATTGCCATACTTTGCAGTCTGGACCATGGCCACTTGTCATTTGTATAGGATTGAATTAAAACAGTTTTAGCTTAAAGTAACATTAAAAAGACAGATGACATAGGTGTGTAACTACTTGATGCATAACAAACAGGCAGGGGCCTATCTACCTACCTCCGTATTCATGGTAAATAACCTAAAAGCAGCGGTATTATTGGGGATACCAAAGCAGCACACCTCACAGCAAGCTTCCATGCATGCATTGGCGATCCTCGGATTTTTGGGAAACCGGAAAAAGCTACAACATGCTGTGCCAGACCGATGGCTGCATTCTTGCACAAAACAAAATCCTATTTCAGGGAGGCGAAAATCACCATGCACAACATGCGAGCCCAACTACGCAGCGTACCAATAATAACAACCATTCCAGAACACAATCTATCCAACCTACAATGCACGCGACTCACCCATACACGAAGCGTTCGACAAAAGCTATTCTTGCTATTTTCACAATAACGCTGCACTCTGATTGGTCAATTTGGCGCTCGTAGATGTATAAAAATGACATTGATCATAATCGCCTAGAAGCGTCACATATGTAGCTAAACGCGACGCCAGCAGCTGATTGCTATTGTCCAGGGATTTGCTGATGCTCTATGGGACTATGGGACCTATGGTGGCATGGTGCTAAATTAGAAGCTTTTATTAAAATGTAATATTCAATATTTGAATGAAGTTACCTACTTCAATGACATAAAACCACCAACAAACTGCATACATCTTTTAAATATCATTTCCACCATGGCTGCTCAGCAAATTAGTCCCACATAGGAAGACGATACTTCTAAATCAACACATATGGAGAAAAAATAAGGTGCAGGAGTGAGCTCAGGGATGTGCTGAGGGATCTTCAGTTGGACTGAACCGGTTGCCCTGCCATCTGCCGATAAAAGTTTTGACGTGCCTCATTGCGCTCCCTTTTTCCTCCAAAAGGACCCTAGCAAAAACCACCAGATTTCACCAAGATCTTCAAATTTCCAAAGTTGGCAGCATCCTGGCGCTGTGAAGCTAATGAAGCGGACATCTAGCGGAGAATATACCAACATCAGGTTCTTTTCACTGGCGGCGCCGCTAGGCAGAGTCCAGAAGAACGTAGGACCTCCGTACGGACGAAAATCGCCTGCCATGGCCCGGCGTCGTCAGCTGATATTAGAGGTTTGTACGTTAGGAGTTATGATACATTTGAGGTTACGATACATTTGAGTTTATGTTACATTTGAGGTTATGATACATTAGAGGTTATGACACATTTGAGGTTATGATACATTTGAGGCTATGATACATTTGAGGTTATGATACATTTGAGGTTATGATCCATTTGAGGTTATGATACATTTGAGGTTATGATACATTTGAGGTTATGATACATTTGAGGTTATGGTACATTTGAGGTTATGATACATTTGAGGTTACGATACATTATGGTTATGAAAACTAGGGGTTGTGATACATTTGAGGTTATGGTACATTTGAGGTTAGGGTATATTTGAGGTTATGATACATTAGTGGTTACGATACATGCCCGTTTTAAGAGACGTCTCCAGAGTCCCGGAGGCTACCGATCAGAATTGGCTGAGTTATTATTTTCTGTTCTGAAATCTGTCTGTCAACCAATCAGTGCAAGGTATTTGGTATATGACGTCATAACCATTAGCAACTTTGAACACATCGTTAACAGTGTCCACACAAGTTAACTGTAAACACAAGACCTTGACTGATCCTTTGCTTTGATCACATCCAACCGTTGCGTGTGCGGTAGCGGAGTTGCGTTCGTATTACGTGGGAAATTGGCTGCGTAGGTAGGTATGCGCTCTGAACTTAGGGTGAAGTGTGAAGTATTTTTGTTTGTTTATCATATGGCTAGCCTTGTACTGAGACCAACAGTGAAAGGAAAACGCATTTCTCCTGTGAGTTATAAGAAACGAAACATTGCCGATTATTACGGGTCACTGCCGGGCGGTGCCATCCATTGTTCACTTCTTTGTTTGTATGTTTTGGCATTTGATTTGACCCAAAATGAGAATGATATTACTTATGCATATTATGTAGGTACTGATTTAGGTTTTTCTGGTTGGTTACTGGTAAACAGATTCCATGCATACACAAATAATGTCCATGAAAATGTACTTCGGAAGAAATCGGTATGCACTCCGACTCCCATCCCGGAAAGTAAGTTTCCCACTCTGGTGCTGATTATTACGGGTCACTGCCTGGCGGTGCCATGCATTGTTCACTTCTTTGTTCGTATGTTTTGGCATTTGATTTGACCAGAAATGAGAATGATATTACTTATGCATAGTACTTATAGTACTTATAGGTACTGATTTAGGTTTTTCTGGTCAGTTACTGGTAAACAGATTCCATGCACAAAAAATAGTGTCCATGAAAAGGTACTCCGGAAGAAATTGGTATGCACTCCGACTCCCAACCCGGAAAGTAAGTTTTCCACTGCATATTTGACATGTGACCACTCATTTCCTGAACCATTACCACTCTGAACATTTATGGATGTCATTAGAATGAGGTCACTGATTTCCTGTGCTAATGCTCAATTTTCAGTTGGTGATGAAGTACTGCATAGTCTTAGTCATCTCCACTGTGCCATAGTTTATTCATCTATGTACTTTGTGGTTCACAGATGTTATTAAGAAGAAAATGAACACAATTTTGCATCCATTTTACCTCTGTAAAGTAAACAAAGAGGTGTTTTTGAGAAAACAAAAGGGGATTCTGTTCTAACTTGGATTTTTTGACAGTTTGTAAAGCTCTTTTTATGGGCAGCAAATGACCCTGTAGTCGGCATCCCCTTAAACCCAAATAATCAATCAATTAAAGCTCTTTTTCTTCAAAATCATGTCTGGTTAGGTTTGGTTAGATTTATTAAATGGAAAATTTGGTATGATTTTGCTCTAAGGTGGTAGCAAGACAAGTTTTTGCACACATTTGTCTCCACAAAGCAAACAAATTGGTTAGGTTTGGTTAGTTTAGGTTTCTTGTTATTTTTTATATATGAATTTCACAAAATTTCAAATATAGGAAATTGTTTTTCTTCAAAAGCAGTTTAGGCTTGGGTTTTCATAATTTTAAAAATTTTCAGAAAATAAATTGCCTAATTTGTTTCCTTTTTTTGGATTTGTTTTCTCTAACTGGAGGCCAGGATATGTTATGTTAGGTTATGTTGCATATTTATTTTATTGTTTAAACATTTCTTTTCATGTTCTTGTCTAGCTCAAAGCCACTCTAGTGTTATTTTGCTCACAACCTGAAGGGTAAGCATTTTCACAGAAAGTGAGTGGTCCATCATCTTAGTCACATTCATGAACATTGCATTTGAATCATACATTCCAAGAATTTGTAAAACTCCTTAGAACACAAATTTATCAATTAAAAAAAAAACAAAAAAACAAATTGTTTCAAAATACTCCATTTTTCATGAATGTGTTTTATTGCATGAAAGGCTGGGCTAAGGTAGGGTAGGTTATGTTCATTTTTCTTTATTTTGAGCATTACTTTGTATGTTATATTACCCAACTCCATGCCCATTTTTGCACTTTATTTTGCCTCCCAACTGAAAAGTATGCATTTGCAGGGGAAATAAGTGGTTGAATCATGTGAACCACATTCATAAACATTGCATTGGACAAATAAATTTAAAGAAGCCAAAAATTACCTTACACCACAAAGTTACCCACTCTTCCATGTTGAAGGCTCATAGCTTGCAGCTTTATTCCACCTTTCCCCTGCAGGGAATATGAGCTACCTCATGTGATCAGACTGGTGGGGGCAACCAGTCATTTCCTCTGCAAATGCTTACACTTTTCAGTTGGCAATCAAAAAGCCCACCAAAAAGGGGCTAACCTAGCTAGCCTAACCTATTTTTGAAGAAAAACAAGTTCCAATTATTGTGCACAACCTATGAGAAAAAGAACAAAATTTCCCAACATAAAAAACTAGCCTAACCAAACATAACACCTTTGTTTCCTTAATAGAGGTACAATGTGTAAAACCTGGTTTGTGAACATGTTACAGCACAATAATATCCTTTCAGTTAGACAATATAGCATACAAAATAATGGTACAGAACACAGCAAATCCTAACCTAGCATAGCATAACCTCCCAGCTAAAAAATTCAACATAAATTTCAGAAAAGTTTCATTCTTTTTTTCCTTAAAAACATCCAACCTGAAATAGAATGAACCCAACCAAATAGAACACAACCTACTTTTGAAGAAAAGCAATTAAACAAATTACGTTTTTTAAGTCCAGCTTTTCCAACTTTAAAATAAACTTCACCAAGCCTAACTCCTTGTTTCTTAAGTGGAGGTAAAATGTATGTAACACCTGTCTTATGAATATCTTGCAGCACAATAATACCAAAGCAACCCTAAGACAACCTTGTCTATCCTTTCCAGAAAACAATTGAACAATTTGAAGCCAATATCTTTTAAAAAAAAATATTTAAGCTACAAGAAACCTAACCTAACCTAGCCTGGTGCCCTCTTTTTCTTTCCAGAGGCAAAGTGTGTTATTTGCTTGTCTTGTATTTTAGATAAACTGTGATAATTCCCAATGTATTAGTGGTTCCTGAGTTGAAAGCCATTATTGGCTTGCATGACAAGGAAGTGAAAAGGTGCCATACTTTAAAGCAAAATGAATAGCAATTAAATGCACAGGTATTTCCTGACAACAGTTTGTTTGTGACTGGCACAAAGTCATGCAATGCTAAATGAGAAAGTTGGGTAACTTTCTATTTTCAGGCTTGGATCAGATTTTAATATTTCAAAAATATGTATTAACCCTATTGTGTAGTGCATGCACAAGCATTTCATTGTTAATGGGAATGTATTTAATCCACTTCAGATCTTGCTAACCAATGGACCAATTTTGGTAGAAAATATTGTTTTAATGCTTGCATCATTAGCTATGTTTAAAAACCAAAGCTATAAATTAAGGAAAATGGCAAATGGAGGAAGCACAAAATGTGAAATAATGTCACTTTTATATTATAGTTCTGAGAATTAGTTTCGGGTTCAATTACTGTCAATGAACGTAATTGAAAGGCGCAAAAGAAGGGTTGGAAAGCCAGCATGGCTTACACCAGATTTGATGAGATCAATTAAGGCTAAGAAAGATGCATTTAGAGTATTTAAGGAAGCTTCAAATATCGTAAATATAAGGTCATATCAAAAAGCTAGAGATGATGTGAAGCAGAAAACCAGAGCAGCAAGGCAAGCAAAAGAATTGGATTTGGCTAGGAACTGTAATGGGGACAGTAAAAAGTTCTTTAGTTTCTACAAGCTAAGTAAAGTTTCAAGCACAATTGGTCCACTGGAAGTAAATGGGACTATATTGAGTGAGGATGGTGAGATGGTTGAAGAGCTGAGCAAGCAGTTTAAATCAGTGTTTACAGTGGAGGATGTGACAAATCTGCCAACTGTGAACCACAGTTCAGTGACAGGTGATCAGATACACGATATTGATTTCATTGATAGTGATGTTGTTTTCAATTATATCAGAAAGATAAAGCCAAACAAGGCAGCAGGACCTGATGGAATTTATGCTAGGGTATTGTGGGAAGCTGAAAAGGAACTGGCAATCCACTTAGTATAATATTTTGTAGATCAGTTTCACAAAATGAAATTCCAACAGATTGGAAAAGGGCAAATGTAGTTCCCATTTTCAAGAAAGGAGAAAGAGGGAAAGTTGAAAATTATAGGCCAGTAAGCCTCACATCCCTAGTCTGCAAGGTACTCGAATCAATTATCAAGGATAGAATGGTTAGTTTTCTGGAAGGAAACAGATTGATTCAAGATACTCAACATGGGTTTAGAAAAGGGAGATCGTGTTTCACAAACCTCTTGGACTTTTTGAATTTTGCCACAGAACAATTTGATCAGGGAAATCAGGTTGATGTAGCATATCTTGACTTTAGTAAGGCCTTTGACAAGGTACCCCATAAACGGTTAATGATGCAGCTTCAGGTCCATGCCATTGCAGGTAGCATCCTAAAATGGATAGAGTTGTGGCTTTCAGATAGACAGCAGAGAGCAATGCTAAATGGTACAAAGTCATCATGGCAAAATGTTCTTAGTGGAGTCCCTCAGGGGTCGGTACTGGGGCCACTATTGTTCATTATATTTGTGAATAGCATTGAATGTGGCCTAAGCAGTAAGGTTTTGAAATTTGCGATTTAGGGCAATAACAGGGCACAATGAGCAGGTTTTGCTGCAGAACGACTTAGACGAGCTTGTGAAGTGGTCCGAAAAATGGCAAATGAAGTTTAATTTTGATAAGTGCAAAGTCATGCATGTAGGTAGGCAGAATATGAAGGTGCCATACTTGATGGGTGGCCAAGTATTATCTGTGACTCAGCAGGAGAAGGACTTAGGTGTTATTTTGAACACAAAATTGGTGGCATCAGAACAGACCAAAGAAACCAGGAAAAAGGCACTAAGAATGCTTGGGGCAATATAGAGGAATGTGTCATACAAAAGTGAGGAGGTCATCAGGAAGCTTTACTGTGCATATGTCAGGCCACATTTAGAATACTGTGTCCAAGCTTGGTCACCTAGTTATGAGAAAGATTGTTGGCTTTTAGAGAGAGTACACAAGAGGGCAACACAAATGGTTAATGGTATAGGCAACCTGGCATATGAGGAAAGATTGAAGAAATTGAATGTTTTCACTTAGATATAGAAGGCTGAGAGGAGATCTCATCGAGGTTTTTAAATTTGTTCATCGTCCGGAACAGGGATGAATGTTTGAATTTAACAGAAATTATGCAATTAGAGGTCATCAATTCAAAATTAAAGTTAATCACAGCAGGACAAGGTTATTGGTTTTACGACACGTCGACCGTTGAGTCATATAGCGTCGCCAATCTCTCACGCCGATTGGTCGCGGGCGAAGAGTAGCGACAGGTGAGATTCGAACCCACAATCTTTCGATTGCGAGACGAGCATCTTACCCCTAGACCACTCGTCCCCCAGGACAAGGTTAAGACAGTCTTTCTTCACCAACAGGGTAGTCGAACACTGGAACCAGCTGCCAGGAGCCATTGTCAGTAGCAACACACTGAACATCTTTAAAAACGGCATAGACAATCATTATAAGAATAGGGGGCTTGTTTTTCTGTATTCCAGGCAGGGCTGATATACAGATTTGGTGGGCAACTGGTTCAGTGTCCAAAAGTGCAACCAAGAAGGGCCCTTGTGGCTCATAGTTGCACTGATCTTTTATGTCTTTATGTCTTTATGAACGGTGAGGTAGGGGACGAGTGGTCTAGGGGTAAGATGCTCGTCTCACAATCGAAAGATTGTGGGTTCAAATCTCACCTGTCGCTACTCTTCGCCCGCGACCAATCGGCGTGAGAGATTGGCGACGCTATATGACTCAACGGTCGACGTGTCGTAAAACCAATAACCATCCAACGGTGAGGTAGACTTCAAATTGTTCACCAAGCACCCTCCATTTTTTAAAATAAAAATGGTGCACTGGGTTATCTATGGCCCGTATTATGATTCTGATGATTTTGTTTTATAGGTCAAAGGGGCCGCGGTAGCTCAGTTGGTAGAGCGTCGGACTCTTGATCGAAAGATCGTGGGTTCGAATCTCACAACCGACGGAATTTACCGAGTCCAACCGCGGCCAATCGGCGTGAGAGGTTGGCGACGCTATATAATCTAGTGGTTGAATTCGTCGTAAAAGAACCCAAGGTTCTTCTTTTATAGGTCAAAGTGGTCACAAGATACAGGTTTGGACCATGTTCGGGCCATGGTGAAAGCTCACCTAGAAAATTTGTATTTGTATTTTTAGTGGTAGCAATTAGATTACCAAACCTATATCATTTGAAAGCAGAAGATCTGCCAAATGCAATCAAATAAGTGTGGTCTTGTAAAGTCAACATTTTATTTCATGGCCTTTCATTGACCTCGTGACTATTTAAGAAGCACTATTTTTATATTTTTCATTTTTTGGTGCCCAATCAATTTTCAATCTGGTGACGTTGTTTTTCTTGTAAAACTGAATCTGTAGTTGTTTGTAGAGGTCAAATGTCAGCCTACCAATGAGGTTCAGGTAGTGTTTTGTGTGACGAGGAGCAGAGCTGATATGGATGCTATTTAAAAACTATGCGCCCATAGCTCACAATGACGATATAGTATTATATTGTATGCCAGAGGTAAAGAAAGTCACATGTGGTACATGGACCAGACCTCGATATGGTGGATTTGTATGTATTATTGAGTGGTCGATATGGGTTTCATTTTAAAGCTCTTTGCTGATGGATTATGAGTATGTCAGGCTTAATTGCATGAGAGGCCACTGTGGTCACATATGAGTCAGCAACCTATCCTTAAGCTGAAGTTTGATGTGTGCATTATAGAAGGTATTGGATATGGGAGCAAGCAGAAAAGCACTTAATTTTACGAGTCTGACATTGTTAGGTCGTGTCTTGGCAGCAGGATGCTAAAACCATTCAAGGTGCAGAAGGCACGAAATGTGCGGTATAAAAGCTCCACATTTGGGCAATCTTCGCGAATTGTGCATTGCTTTTAGGAAGGCAATGAAAGCCCTGCCATAATATTTTCAACCTTTATGGGTGAGGCTCACTGACTGCAGCGATAAATTATTCACGAAATAGGGTGGAATGTACCACTTTCTGAGCACTCAATGCACATCCTTTCCAATGAAGTATTGACATCGTGCTTTTGACGTTTGCTTATGAAGTCTCCATGACTCGTTTATGAGAGTATTTTGCTTATAAGTTGCATGTTTATCCTCACCATTATGTATTGATTACACAAGCATCTTGTAACACAATACCAAATACAGAGATTATCTATGATGTGGCCTGTTAAGCAATGCCATGTGCTTACGCCATGACATTGCATGCTTTTAGTTTAATTTGTGAGAAACCTAACATAGGGATACCTATGGTGATGGTAACGATGGTATCCGCAGACGGCAATGCCATGGTATCCACAGATGGCATTGTTTAACAGACCACATCACTCATCAGTACACTATTGGCTCAAGGGACGAGTGGTCTAGGGGTAAGATGCTCGTCTCACAATCGAAAGGTTGTGGGTTCGAGTCTCACCTGTCGCTACTCTTCGCCCGCGACCAATCGGCATGAGAGATTGGCGACGCAACATGACTCAACGGTCGACGTGTCGTGAAACCAATAACCACTATTGGCTCAAAATTGAGCTTGAAGGACTGAAACCATATTTGGATTGGCATGCTTCCATGACAAATTTCTACATCTTACTGTGTTCATTTTGACATTTTGCACCTAACGAAAAACCACTATTTTAACACTGATTCGCTATTGTGTGATGGCCGACAGCAGGGCACTCATAATGTCTGAGTGTGATTTTCTGACCATTGCATGTTGATTGATGTTGTGCTTCCCACCAACAAGCATGCTTCTATGCTTAGTGATGCAGCATTCTGCTGATGCGTCACCACTTTATCGCCCAGGCAAAATCACAGTACTTTAAGGAGATGCGTGACTACCTCTTGACGGTGAGTCGGTCGTTGTCGACGCGTTTTTCGACATTTTTCACTCGTCATCCAGGATGCAGCTCAAAGTTTTCATTGGGATAAACCCCCAATGCCCTCGTCATCCGTTGGCGATATGCACCAGCGATTCATACGACAGCATTTGTGCGGTCTGACTCCCTGACGCAAGACACGGCTGCAGTGGCAGCGTTCCCGTCTGCATTGATTTCTCACATGCGGCAGATGCATTCAAAACTGGAAAAGTCCACTTCTTTTCCGATGGTTGCGCTGAGAAACTTTGTAACTATTTGTAGCTACCAGAAATATTGAAGTATCAGATGTGAGTGGATTTTGTTTTGGCAACCGCGCACGGCAAAATGCATGTGATGGCATTGGTGGACCGGCTATATGTGTGTTATATCGCGTCAACCCCAACGGCCATTTGATGGGTAAATCATAACCGTTCTGCATTTCTTGAGAACTGCGAGTCGTGCCTCATCATTAAGATTCCGTTGACTTTGTCTCAGCATCAGATATGTGTAGCGTGACCGGAAAATCCTCAGCTCGGCTACGTGAACTGGTTCCCTTGAAGAGCATGAATAGACTTCAACGTGTTGTGCATTATGTTAAAGAACAGCATGATAGTAAGGCTAATGACATCTGCCAATGTTGACTGTGTATGCCATATTCGTAGCTGATGTGAATCACCCTGCCCTGGATAGCACTGTGTTGAACTTCGCAGGAGCTTGTACATTATGTATATTTGCACCTGGTATGACCAAGATTCGCGTTCAGCTAAATATTTACGTTTGTAACTTGAAATGCATATGGGCGCTGTATGACCAACGCAGTCGATGCGGCCCTAACTCAAATAACCAACCAACTTGAAATGCATTGTGATATCAAGTAATTCCGTATGAAATGGAAGAGTTCCACTTGAATATTTCTTGGAAGGCGAATGGGTTTTTCATTGGACGCAATGCTTCATTTCAAGATTAGGTCAGCATGCATACCTGTGTGATCTCTGCGACCTCACATGACTGGTTGTAGTGTTGTTGTGCTCTCTGACCAATCTGTTCTCAATAACACCCATACCAAATGCCTTCTATTATACACATACAACCTTCATTAGGTCAGCATGCATACCTGTGTGACCTCTGCGACCTCACATGACTGGTTGTAGTGTTGTTGTGCTCTCTGACCAATCTGTTCTCAATAACACCCATACCAAATGCCTTCTATTATACACATACAACCTTCATTAGGTCAGCATGCATACCTGTGTGACCTCTGCGACCTCACATGACTGGTTGTAGTGTTGTTGTGCTCTCTGACCAATCTGTTCTCAATAACACCCATACCAAATGCCTTCTATTATACACATACGACCTTCATTTCGAAGCCACGTCACTGACCTACGTGTGACCTCTGTTACTCTTACATATATGACTGTCTTGGTATATGAGGAGTGCTTTAAAATGAGACCAATATCGGTCACATGCTGCAATGAGCACAAAGGCACTATTTAGAAGTCAGGTCACTAACCCAGGTGTGATCTCTCTCACCTCTTATATACTTAAGAATATCATTATCATGTTCTTCACTGACCGGCTTTGCAATAACACCCATATCAACTATGTTCACAGTTGCACACAATAACACTGTCAGACAGTGGCAAATTATTCGTGAAATAGGATGGACTTTGCCACCTTCCGAACACTGAATAGACATCCCTTCCAAATAATTATCAACATAGTGCTTTTTGATGAATGCTTATAAAGTCTTCATGCCTGATTTTGAACAGTATTTCATTTATAAGCATCTTGCTTATGCTCACCATTACGAACCATGATACACGAACATCTCATAGCAAAATTCCAGGTAAGGGGACTGCCTATGATATGGTCTGCCATTTATTACCATTTTATATCATAGGCGTTTCTATCGTTTTGTTAACATAGGTATTTTTGAATTAGATATCTCAAAACAAAAAATGTGCACATGTAAGTATGCAATTTGATGACAATTGAGTTCCACACAAGCAAAATCATTTTAGGCTCGCTTCCATGACCAATTTGGACATCCTACTGTACTCGTTTTGGCATCTCACACTTAAAGAAAAAACATTGTTCTAACACTGGACTGTCTGGAGGGCAGGCCGGGCCCCAACATTTCGCCAAAGTGACCCATTGTGGAGTTAGCTATACCAAAAAAATATTGTTGCCAACAGTTAGGCAGGCAATTGATGGGCTATGTTCGCTGAAGAAAACACCTAAATATGACTCAAGAGGTCACGACATCAACGAATGGTAACGAATTCACATAGCATCAAGTTGACCTCAGCAAATCACAAATATTTGATTGCATTGGATAGGTCTTTTCGTGGAAATGGCATTTAAGTTTAGTACGTGAATTCCAATTTAATAAATATTTCCTATATGCTCTTTCTCCGTGATCTCAAAATTCGTATGGCCTGTAACTCGTGACATTTGAGACCTAGAAAGTTGAATATCTCATAATTGTAATCTGAGCTGTCGATAGCCACATGCATCCATTTCAGTCAAAATCGGAGGGGGTGTAGTAAACATGACTTGGCGATTTGCCCTGGAATCGCCCGAAAGAAATACCCAAGAAATCAACAATGATGTGATGGTCACGGGATGTCCCGAACTGTTGCCCGACGACATTCTTACCTGCCATCAACTAACGTACCGCACTACGTTTGTCAAACAGCGCCACAGTCTTCTACCAAAAACCCAACGCCCGGCCCCTGCCAGCTGGTCTCACCACCGTGCGCGGGAAGGCCGACGTCAGGCGGTGTCGCCGCTGTTGCCGCAGAACGCCGCACGCGACTGCTGCCGGGTGTGACGTCATCACGTCCGGCCGGCTGGTGACGTGACGAGGCGGCCGCCCGCCGGCATGATGAACCCGGCGCTGCAGAGCACGTCGCCCACGTCGACGGACGCCTGCCTGAGCATCGTGCACAGCCTCATGTGCCACCGGCAGGGCGGCGAGTCGGAGGAGTTCGCCCGCAAGGCCATCGAGAGTCTCGTCAAGAAGCTGAAGGTCGGCTGGCCGGCGGTCTCCGCCTCTTGTGTGGATTGTTCCGTGTCCGCCGCCCGTGTTCGGTCCCTTGTAGATAGTCCCATGTCGCTATATGGCCATTGCAGTCAATGTGCCCTTTAAAGCCAGATAGTCCCATGTCGCTATATGGCCATTGCAGTTGATGCGCCCTTTAAACCCAGATAGTCCCATGTTGCTGTATGGCCATTGCGGTCGATGCGCCCTTTAAACCCAGATAGTCCCATGTTCTCCGCCCGTGTCCGGTCCCCTGTGGACAGTCCCGCGTTCTCCACCTGTGTCCGGTCCCCTGTGGACAGTCCCGCGTTCTCCACCTGTGTCCGGTCCCCTGTGGACAGTCCCGCGTTCTCCGCCCGTGTCCGGTCCCCTGTGGACAGTCCCGCGTTCTCCACCTGTGGCCGGTCTCTTCTGGATGGTGTCGTGTTTTTTTATGTTCGTGGCCGGTCTGCCTTTATTTTGTGTCAGGTTGTACCGTTGTATGCATGAGTTTGCCAAAGCATGGTCTGTGCTGTTGTGGTGCGATTCCGTTCCGGTGTTACTTCCTTCCAGTGTGTCTGTGTGGGACACAGTAGCACATGGTCTGATGGCTATGCAGAGGTGGGGTATAGTAACACATGAACTGATGACAATGCAGGGGTGGGGTATAGTAACACATGAACTGATGACAATGCAGGGGTGGGGTATAGTAACACATGAACTGATGACAATGCAGGGGTGGGGTATAGTAACACATTGAATGATGGCTATGTGGGGTGGTGTATAGTATATTTTTGGTAAAATCAACAGTTCCAGGTGGTTCTTCTTAAGGGGTGGTTCCTTCCAGGAGGTGCTTTTTCTGTTGATCACTCGAAGCATGCTGCTGGATTTCTAAAATCAAGTTGGCCTTTGAGTCAATTCAAATGGTACTCAAGCACCACATTTTTACAATGAAGTTCCCCCAAGGCTCACAAGACGGTTGGTGCCCAAATTGTAGACGTATTGTCTAGCATCCTTAAAGATATTGGCATCGGGCATTGGCACCGGTGTTAAGTGTATTCTGGCATTTTTCTGATTTAAAGGTTTTTGTGACATTCTAAATACTGTCACACCATACACTTATCACACCAGCCACCCGCCAGCTCCTCCACCTCCTATGGACGGTTAGGACGGTGTTGTGACAGAGTTGGTCATCTCTGTTGTGGGGCGTACTGGTGGAGAACTAGCGACCATCGATCTGTTAGCCGAGTACATGTGGCGTGGGAGGCGTGTGGAACAGGCATTCGTTCTGTGCAGCCTACTATTTTGCGCTTTCAGTTCTGCCACTGGATAGTGAGTTGGTTGGCTCCTCCGACTCTCACCGTCACATAGATGTGCGCTGGGTAGCCGCTGCAGTTCGAAGGACCCTTAAGGACCCTTAGGCTCAAATAACCGGCCCGTCAACGAACAATTTAGACCATGATTTTGGCCGGTTTAGGATACAGTGGCGCACACTGTCCAGTTCTCACATCAGCCCTCAGCGGGGTGTCAACTCATCAGAGCTGATGAGCTGTTGAGCTGAGTTGAGATTGGGCTGTTGAGTCATGGGTGATGAACTATGAAGACGCAGCTCTGCGTCTTCATAGTTGAACCGCCTGGGCTTCGGTGTCGTCACGGAATCAAGCGGTCGTCGTTCAGCACGACGAAAGGCTGAGTTCGGTTTGCTGACGCCGAACCAGCGCACTTGAACACAACTGGCTGATGACTGGTGCACCGTCCGACCGAGCTACTTCTGTAACACTGCCACGACTGACACTACCGCAACGCGTCTACCGGGGACGAGCCGGAGTTGTGCGGTTGACATGCCTCAACTGTCACCGGAGCTGCCCGAGTCATGCCTCAACTGTCACCAGTGCAGTGATTTGTGACGGTTGCCTTTTGCCTGGCGACAGGAGAAGCGCCATGAGCTGGACTCCCTCATCACGGCGATCACCACCAACGGCGCCCACCCCAGCAAGTGTGTGACCATACCGCGCACCCTGGACGGCCGTCTGCAAGTGAGTACAGTTGCTGTGGCTCCAGTCGTCCGTCACATAGCGTGTCGTCCGTCACGCGGCCTGCCATCTGTCACATGGACTGTGGTCCGTCACGCGGCCTGCCATCTGTCACATGGACTGTGGTCTGTCACACGGCCTGCCATCTGTCACATGGATTGTGGTCGGTCACGCGGCCTGCCATCTGTCACATGGACTGTGGTCGGTCACGCGGCCTGCCATCTGTCACATGGATTGTGGTCGGTCACGCGGCCTGCCATCTGTCACATGGACTGTGGTCGGTCGCACGGCCTGTCTCATGGCGTACCAGCTGGCATCTGTCACACGTCCCGTTATCGCCACATGACTCTGAACTCTGTCATGTGGTCGTTCATCGCCTTTAATCTGCCACCACTCAGGTGTGATGTGATATATGTCATGTGATAACCGAGGACAGTCTGCCACATGACCAGTCTTCCGACACACTGCCTGTTGTATTATGGCCCATCATATGTCACATGGCTGGTCGCCTGTCACACAGCCTATCATCTGTCACATGCAGTGCCATCTGGCACAGCCTGTCATGTCACACAATCTAATCATCTGTCACATGTAATGCCGTCTGTCATATGCGATGCAATCTGCCACACAACCCGTCATGTCACACAGGCCGCCATCGTTCACACAGCCTGTCATCTGTCACATTTAATGTTATCTGCCACACAACCTGTCATCCATCACTCAGGAATTCCAGTGAATTATTCGACGGAAGTGTCATGCTGCTATCATGGTGTAGGGAAGATCCATAAAATATCTGTTTGCAACTCTAGCTGATTCGCACCGAAAATGTCCACACAGCTGAGTCACACTGGTGCGACTCTCGCGATACTCATTCTGCAGACCACGCAGGTGTGCTACTTACATCCTCCGGCGCATCACTTCAACCGTCATCATTAGCGAACTGCGACAGCGTTTTGTTTGCGAGTTTTATGCTGCCTGTTTCATTGTAGTTGCGCACACACCTTGCCTGCTTTGCAGTCCCATCGATTGCAATACGTCTGCTGCCATGCTGGAACTGTTTTCGCCATCGTCACCGTGTGACAGCCCATATCGGTGCGACTCTACACTTGGCATTCAACCATGTTGGTCATGCCGATAATTTGCCATGCTTCTATCAGTCATTGCAGTCATCAGTCATTGCAACAAGGTTTCACAATGTCGCCAGTCATCTTTGCACTTGGTTTCCGTGTAATTTTCACCACCGTGAAGCCATTGCATCGATAGGCTGGAATGTCATTCTTCCTTTAAGAGCCTTGCTATCATGTGCATCATGCTGTCGTGCATCACGGTGTACTGTCAGCACCGCCAAACACCTGCTGCCGGTCTCACGTGGTTTGAACGCTACTTTGCCCACGCGACTTGGCGACTGTCTGACCTGTCGCAGTACTTGGCGACTGTCTGACCTGTCGCAGTACTTTGTCGTCGGTCGATTCAGCGATGCCGTACACTGACGGTGGATAGATTGAGAGTCCAATTATTATTATATTAGTCCAATTAATATATATAATATAATATAACATAATATAATATAATATAATATTTGCGTAAGGTCCACTGCGATGGCGGCTTTTCACTCATGCACGACATGATATAAAAAATAGAACATCTTGAACACTATCGCAACACACGCAACCATGGCGGTCAGGTACCACGCAGGCCCATATCAAGCCGACTCTTGCGACTCGACAGCACACCTCAGATCGGCTCGGAAAGCCGGTGATAGTGGATCGATCTCAAGCCCATTCACCTTGTCTATGCCTCGGTAACACAGACGTTGCCTCCCCGCTTCTGTGCGGATTTTTGGCAGTGTGTGGCGATCCGCGCGTCTCGTGTTGAATACATGTTTCTAGTTGGCGCGTTGCCCGATGGTACGATGGATGCAGTCAGGCTGGCCGGTTGTACTGATAGTCTGCACAGCATGCGCTGTGTGATAATCGATGAGCTGCTTGAAGAAGCTGCAACTGCGCCGTCCCGGTACGCAGTTGGTTGGAGCGCTGGCCTGCTCTGGTCTCCCTGTCCTGGCGACACAGGGTTCGAGTCGCTTCGCGCGCTCGCATTTAGACCCCGGCTGGGAGGGTCAGTTGGCAGCTGGCCCAATAAGGCCGGGGACGAGCTACCGGGCGGCCGTGTCAGCGCATTGATGGCACGTTAAACGATCTGTCAAAATTCTGCCGTTGAACTGGAAGTAATGGATCGGGTCGTGTGGCCAGGGTTCACGCAACAAGCTCTGCTTAGCAATAGGACCCTGGTTCATAAAACCACCCCAGCAAGAACTCGGATTCAATTTATTTTAAAAAGAAAGAAAGAAGTCAGCCACCTGAGTTCCTTCACAGTATCTGATACGTGGTCATATCGTCTCCTGCCAGTCACGACTCGCGCACAGAAGTGCAGGATCTTTTGTACACGGTGCACCTGGGTATCTGCACACGAGCAACAAACCGATTTGCAATGTCGCACTATGGACAACACCGAAGCCTGTGCGATGTTCTTTAGTGTGGCGCTTGGGACCACAAGTCGCGCGTGGAACAATGCTATGCGGATTCCAGTACACCTGTGAATCACGGCGTATGTGATATGTGTGATAATTCATGTGACGGCCAATGGTGATGCCAAAGTTTCGCACTGTTTGCCGTCAGGTGGCAGGTCGGAAGGGGTTTCCGCACGTGATCTACGCCAAGATCTGGCGCTGGCCGGACCTGCACAAAAACGAGCTGAAAAATGCCAAGTTCTGCTCGCTGGCGTTCGACCTGAAGGCGGACGCGGTGTGCGTGAACCCATACCACTACGAGAGGGTGGTGTCAGCGGGGATAGGTCAGTAGTCTCGGTATCCGAGAACCACTCTTGTATCCCGGTGTCCGAGAACCGCCCGTGTATCCAGGTGTCCGTGGACGGCCTTGTATCTCGAGTGTCCGATAACCACCCGTGTGTCTCGGTGTCCCGGTGCCCCCGCCGGGAGAGACCTATGCAAAACGCCAAGTTGTAACCCAAAACAAAACACCCGTATGTCTCGTTGGGCCACTCGTACGCATCTGTGTCCGACGATATTCCGTGTGGCCCGATGGGCCGCCCGTGCGTCCCGGCGAGCCGCCTGTATGTGTCTGTGTCCGACGATCACCCACGCTCTGTCGGCAGACCTCTCCGGGCTGTCGCTGCACTCGTCTGGCCAGTCCGGCACCGTGAAGAATGAGTACGGCGCCGGCTATCACCCCGACCTGCTGTCGGATGCGTCGCAGTCGTCGCAGCAGCCGGTGGCGGCCGGCGACGCGGCGGGCCGGACAGCCGCGCTCCGCCGCGCACCCGCACAACTTCGGTCTGCAGACGCACGGTCAGCGGGGCGGTGGCGCCGTCAGGCCGGTCCTCAGTCCCGGCCACCCGACCGGTGTCTGCCTCCCACCCACCCACACTGGTCAACTCTGGAGGTGTCCCGCCCTCCTCATTCAGTTACATCTGACTGGTGAAGTGTTGCCGTCCGCGGGTAGTCGCGACAGCGGCATACGCCCCGGGACCCTGCAGGCTGCGGAGCTGCTCAGACTAACCTCAGCCCAAGCTGCACACGTCGCCGTCGTCACATGCGCATCAATGTGTCCACCACCCCCACGTGTCCCACCCGCTCCACTCACCTGTCCAACGTCCACCCTGCTCCATGTAGAAGGCTGCCATCACCGCTCTGAGCAGCCCCAGGCAATCTCAACACTACACTGACCATTTCCACTCCCCACAGATGTCGCCACCAGCACCGTGACGCGCCCGCCCTCACTCCACAGGCGGTCTCAACATCAGCATGACCTCCCCGCGACCATAGGTGGTCTCAAATCTCAATACTCGGACTTCCTCACGAAGTGGCATAACCATCACTGGTCCGATCCGATCGTGGTGATGGTCATGTTATTTGCGCGCCATAAAACACGAAGCGCCATGGCCTGTGGACTAACACCGCCCACACGTGGTCTCAATACCACCCTGATCTACCGTGCTCACCAGGCGACCTCAACACCATCCCCCGACCCCTGCTCAGATCCCCACAGATGACCCTCAACACCCCTGACCTAGGACTAACACCGCCCACACGTGGTCTCAATACCGCCCTGATCTACCGTGTTCACCACAGGCGACCTCAACACCGTCCCCACCTGCTCTGCTCCCCTACAGATGGCCTCAACGCCCGCTGACCTACTCCTGCTCCCCTTGAGGTGACTCAGCACCGTGCTCTGACCCGCGTGCTGCTCAGAGGTGACGTCAACACCACCCTGACCTGCTCTGTGCCCTCAGGCGGCTCGATGACGTCACCGGCCGACTGGGTGGTCCGCAGACGTCGGCGGCCGAGTCGGCGCTGTCGGGCCGGCTTCTCCACCGAGTCGCAGCACGGGCGAGGCGTCATTCTGTCAGCCCCGGGGCGGTTCTTGCCGCGGGGGGAGCTGGCTGAGACGATCACCGCCATGTGACAGGCGGGATGGGCTGACGGTGTAGGGCATGGTCGGAGACGGTGTAGGCCTTGGTCGACAGCTGCCGTGTCTGGTGGTATAGGCGTGGTCGGGAGCTGTCGTGTCTGGCGGTAAAGCTGGTCGACAGCTGTCGTGTCTGGCGGTGTGTGCCATGGTCGACAGCTGCCGTGTCTGGCGGTGTGTGGGCCATGGTCGACAGCTGTCGTGTCTGGCGGTGTGTGCCATGGTGGACAGCTGCCGTGTCTGGCGGTGTGTTTGGTCGACAGCTGCCGTGTCTGGTGGTATAGGGCGCGGTCGGCAGCTGTCGTGTCTGGTGGTATAGGCGTGGTCGGGAGCTGTCGTGTCTGGTGGTATAGGGCGTGGTCGGGAGCTGTCGTGTCTGGCGGTGTGTGCCTTGGTCGACAGCTGCCGCGTCTGGCGGTGTAGCTATGGTCGACAGCTGCCGTGTCTGGTGGTATAGGGCGTGGCCGGAGCTGTCGTGTCTGGCGGTGTGTGCCTTGGTCGACAGCTGCCGTGTCTGGCGGGTGTGTGCCTTGGTCGACAGCCGCCGCAAGCCCGCGTGTGTGCCATGGTCGACAGCTGTCGTGTCTGGCGGTGTGTGCCATGGTGGACAGCTGTCGTGTCTGGCGGTGTGTGCCTTGGT